>PVHP010000560.1:0-139292 GCA_004024765.1 Zapus hudsonius
TATAGAGTCAGATGCACAAAGTACATGCATCTGGATTTTGCAGTGGCAAGAGGCCCTGTGGTGCCCATTCCCCCACCCTCTTTCTCTCTGTTTCTCTACTTACAAATAAATAAAAATATTTTTTGAAGTTTTGGATTTGGGATTGTTTTAGATTTTAGATTTTCAATTAGGGATGATCAACATGTACAAAATAAATTGCTGATGTTCAACAATTTACAATGAGGTATATTAATTTATTACAAGCCTTAGCCAACATGCGTATATAAAAGCATGGTTGGCATATGTTCAGTGGCAGCACATAGGAGGCTGAGGGAGACAAATTGCAAGTTCAATTTCAGCCTGGGCTACAGGGCTTCAGAGTAAGTTCAAACTAGCCTGAGCTACATAACCCAAAGCAGAAGTACAAAGACACCTAAGTCCTCAACAATAAAGCAGCCTTAATACTCACCCACCATGACTCAGGGAACTGAGCGGAAGAAGAGGCGGAAAGATTGTAAAAACCATGGTGGGGGAGAACTCCTAGAGGCATCGCCCCCCTCAGTAACAACATGAATAGGGGGGGTGGAACCGGGTTGACTCCCAGACTATCCATAATCCCCTACTTTATGTACTGATCCAGACTGCCCACGGAGGAGGATACCCAGCTGATTGGGGACAGGGAAGAGGGAAATAGGGGAATTGGAGACATCAACACATTATTTGCTAATTATATCTAATTATGGATAATAAAGAAATAATAAATAAATAAAATAAAAAAAGAAAGAAAGAAGTAAATAAATAAATGAGAGAATAGCGGATGGGGGGGGGGAGGAAAAATGAAAGAGAGCAAAGCATTGTAAACCATTTGCAGACCTAACGTCCCTAACAAGATTCATGTTCAGTCCCAGTGCTGGCTCCCATAAGTTAAGATGAGCTGTTTTTATTTTTTTGAGTACTTGGTCCTTCATTGTTTCACTGATGTTATTAATTTCACATCAAAATGTGAAACTAAATTGTTGAAGTAAGGTAAATACTTTATTAATGCACTTAAATATCTCCTAATCATGATCTGTTCTGATTTGCTTCTCTATGGATCAAGTCAAATGGACAAACAGTAATGACAACCTATGTGGATGAAAATGAAAAAATTTTTGAAATGAAGATACATGTATCTCAGATATCTTTTTTATTTTTTGCAAGAAGTAGGAATCTTCTTTATGTACTTTATGGATAGCTGTATAATGATGGTGGGACTTTCTGTTGCTCTCTCTATTCCTTCTCTCTCTCACTTTCTCCCTCTTCTTTCCTCCTTCACAGAGAATTATTTACTATTGTTTAAAGATATTTAATTCTAAAAGGAAATCTTCCAAATTTCTTCCTTTCCAGTAGCAGAGACATCTATGTCTCTTCTCTTTCTTTTATGGAATTTTTTTCCATTTCTCTAAATTGATACTTGTACTATTACATTTTGCCTTTACACTATTGAAGAATTCCTTTTTTTCTCACCACCTTCAGTCCTACAACCTGCACACATTTCTATTGGCTACCCTCTTCTACATTAGTAGATGGCTATTTCCTTAGAGTCTGATGTTACTGTTGTAAATTCATTTCCAAACTCTCCATTGGCTCAAATTGAAAATGTCCAGGCTAGTCTATTAATAGTGAGACCATGAAGATCTCCTTCTATGGTCTGATTTTTCTAACCACACCTGTTATCACCTTAGATACTTGATCTTCCTCTCAAGTCTGATCTCCATCGGGCAGAGCCTCTTCTTTTATTTAGGCCCTCTTGTGTTTGGAAAATCTCCTGCAATGACTACTTTGAGAAAGGTTGTAGAAAGCATCTGTGGTAGTTTTGAATAAATGTCCCCCAATAGAATTTATTATAATTGTGTTTATTAAATTGTTAATTGTCTCCAGGCTTCTGACTGGAGGAAGTATCACTTTGACCTAGCCTCCTGGGGACTGGCCCTTTCTAGTTTGGATGCAAAATACTAGGGATAGATATGCAAAAGAAAAGCCAGAACCCCAGATCTGGCAGTTCTGCATTTTGTGAATTACAGTGTTACAGTGTGCTTGCTTGCTTACTTCTGGAGGTGCTGTCTCTTTCTCTGCTTGCTTCTGTGAAAGGGGGGCCAGCATTTCCTTAACTTCCCCTGGATCTAATAGTTTAAATAAATACTTTCCTCCCCCAAATTGTGCCTGGTTTGGAGATTCATCCCAGCAACGTGTGGCTGACTATGACAGCATCTTTGTAACACCTTGAAAATATTACAGTGCTTTTTCCCTTTCATACTTGATGTATAATTTGCTCACATGTTGACCTATCTTGAGATTTAACATATTCTCCCTCCAAATTTTACATCAGTCTTTTTTTTTTTTGTTTCCAGTTTTGCTGTAGCAAGTTTCTTTCTCTTTATCTCTTTTATTTTTGTCACTATCTCACTTAGTCCTTTGACTCATAAAAATTGAGGGTCTCCTTTTCTCTCCAACATTATGGAATTTTCCAATGGCATACTATGACATGGGTCTATTCTACTCTGTGGTTCTTTTACAATTAGAAACTCGTGGTTTTCAATTATTGGAATTATAAATGATTTTCTTGTTTGATGATGCCCTCCTGTTTTACCAAGTCTTCCTAGAGCTGACATTATTTATATGTTGAATTTCTTGTACTGATGTTCTAAACCTTTCCCTCTGTGTTTGACATTATTAAAAGACATTTTTAATGCTTATCTTTCAACTCATCTGTTGAGATTTTGATTTAAATAGTCATAATTTTGAGGTTCTTTATTTGTTATTTCCCCTTTCATAGCAAGGTGCTTTTGGTTAGGGAGTTTATTTTTCTTTGCTTGTATGTGTGTATCTATGCCTCCACATGTGTGTGGAGGTTAAAGGACCTCTCACCTTCCATCTTGTTTGAGTCAGGGTCTCTTGTTCATTGCTGTCTTCAACAGACTAGCTGGCCTGTGAGCTTCCAGGAATCTCCTGTCTCTGCCTGCCTTCTCCCTGTAGGAACTCTGGGATTATAGATGCAGAGCTATTGCATCTGGCTTTATTTCAGTTCTGAGGATTTGAACTCAGGTCCTAAAGCTTATTACTTTGTCAGAGGAGTCAGCATCTTTAGGGTGTTAAGTAAGTTATGACTTGTCCTTCAGCCTCCTTGGCTTTTATTGTTGTGTTAGCCTTCTTGATTCCTCTAATATTGAAGGTTTTAACTTTAAGGCATTTCCCTCTTTGTGGAAAGGAGTTCCATGACTTGAGTATCCTGTAGCATTTTTTGGGCCAGTTTTTAACTTTCTTTCTTATCAATAGTTTTTTGCCAAAATTTTAATGGCTACATGGTAATCTTATTTTAGATATAGAACTAATTATAGCTAAGATTGTAAGGAACCAATGCATAGCTAAATTTTATAGCACTCTAAATAAATGTAAAACATGAGAAAATATTGGGCACTCTTTTAAATTGTTTCTTCAATACGGTATAATATTTTTCATCATAGAAAAATATTTTTCTTCTTTAGTTTATTCAGTGCAAATACTTCATTTAGCAACTTTTCCTAGCACTTGACAGTTTCTGTGCATGTATCTGCCATCACAGTGACTCAACTGTGTCTGGATCATGGTGAGCACCCAATTGATGCTTGATATAGAGATATCTGCAGAAAAAAATAATATTAATTGTTTTGTTTTTAAGTTCAAAGTGAAAAGATCTGCTATGGAAGAAAAGCAAAATTAGTAAGTCTTAAATACCCTTTATCACTTTCTTCCTTGAGTAACTCAGCTCATTAAGGTTGCACGATGGAGAACTTAATAAAGAAGGAATCTACTGTGCCAAGTGATATGTGGCCATATCTACATGTAGCACACCTTCATAGCAGTGAGTGCTCACATTCTTCTGTGAACAAGCTTCAACAAATGACTTACAAGAGCTATTTTGAACTTCCTAATTTGAGAGTTCAATTTACATATTAGCATACCTATTTTCTTAGGATGGGCATATTGATTTCTGTTGTGTGGTTGAATTAAAGAAACAATATTTGCTTAATTTAGTCTAAAGTTTCTGAGAGTAGAGTCTGAATATCATATCATGTGAGACCATGTTCCATATACCCATCCTTTGACAGATGTGACAAATCTTGCTCATAATTATTGTGGATGCTGTAATTACTTATGTACCTTACACACCGGCTACAATTTACATGTCCTTTCTAGACTAAGGTTCCAAGGAACTGTTTATAAAAGTGACATACAACTTATTTAACTTTAAAAAATAAAATGGAATATTAATAATGATTAGAGGAGGTATACTGATAAAATGATTTGACTTTTCTTTGTTTTACATCAATTGTTCTCTAAAATTTGCATAATTAGCTTAACATATTTTTCCTAAATTTATCATTTTCTGATGTAACAAATACCCTGAGACATTGATGCATGGTTTCAAAATACAGCAATTTAATAGCACGTTATGTTTTGTAATCTTACATATATTGTACTACTGACATTTAACTCTAGTTTTTAATACAGCCATATTTGGTTCATTGTTTTGCTGATATGGTCTAAGAGGGATTTTAAATTGAAAGGTGATAAATTCTGATTTGGTGACATTCCATTAAGAGCTCTTTTCACAGTGCCTGAAACAAGATGGGTATTGATCAATGCATGACCCCCCTTCTATGTAATATACACATGCCAAGCTCTGCACATCAGATGTGGGTGCTTATGATCTCCATTTTAAGGATTAAAAATATGAGACAAGAAGGATATAAAGTTAACCAAGGATGCATGGCGAACCCTAAATTAGATAGTGAAGTGATGAGGTCTGCTATCGTGTGTTCCCTGGGAGATGGCCCAAGCTCTGTGTGCTGACTGATAGGCACATCCAATATAAAAGCTGATGGGGAAGATGCACATATACTTACTAAATTTTATTCTTCCTACACACTTTTGAAGATTAATTATTTCTAATACTTTTCTTAAAAATATATGATTAAGGCTGGATAGATGGCTTGGTGGTTAAGACTGCCTGCAAAGCAGAAGGACTGGAGTTCGATTCCCCAGGACCCACATAAAGCCAGATGCACAAAGTAGTGCATGCAACTGGATTTGTTTGCAGTGGCTGGAGGCCCTGGTGTGCCCATTCTCTCTCTCTCTCTCTCTCTCTCTCTCTCTCTCTCTCTCTCTCTCTCTCTCTCAAAAAAAATAAATAAACTATTTAAAAATACACGATGTACCTCAAGTGACATGGTTGGCTTCAAACAATCTAGATTTAAAATAATATTTCCATGATTTATTGATTCTGGGCAAGTTAGTTAAATTTTGAATCTTGATTTTTTTTTCTTCTCTGAAAACGGAGACTCATGACATTTATCCCTACTACTAATATACAAAATAATCTTTATAATAGTATTTAATTGCACTCTTTTTACTCAACTCAAAATAATTATTCTAATTTAATGTTTAAAATGATACCTGGACAGAATTATGGGCATTTGCATATCCTATTTGAGGCATACATAGATGGTATGATCTTATAAGAACATCAAAATAACCATCTTTTCTTTGAATCTTTGCCATGATTACTTTCATTTTTAAAAATTTAATTGTAAATCTCATTTTTTCTCTCTTTTAGCAGTGTTCCTTGATAACATGCTTTTGCGAAGTTCAGGAAAATTAAACGTGGGCACCAAGAGAGAGGATGGTGAGAGTACGGCCCCCACCCCTCGTCCCAAGATCCTGCGGTGTAAATGCCACCACCACTGTCCGGAAGACTCAGTCAACAATATTTGCAGGTTGGTGACAGGACTGATTAGCAGGAGGCTGCAAACTGCTTTCATCATATTAGTATTTCAAAGAACACATTCTGTATTTATCTAATTGTGTTTCACCCTGAAATGATGTCCTGAGACCTTCTTCACCCAAGCACATAATCACCGAACACAGATCTCGGGTTACTTGTCAATGTGCAAAAACAATTGCTTTTTTCCCCAAAGGACTTCTCTGCCTCACTCCACATTCACCTTAGCAGCACTGGCATCATGTGTGCATGGGCCTTTTGTCTTTGCCATTCATCATGCTGATGTTGTGAGTCTTCTAACTCTTGAGGATAGTGTGGAATGTTTGGGGGAATAGTGTGGTGAACCTAGCAGATGTTAGGAAGGACATTGTTAAAGTACTAAAAATCAACCTTCAAATTGGTGATAGTGTTTTTGTAGTTGCTTTATGGCATTTGAAGCTAAACTGTGCAGTTCTTCCTGACACGTCTTTCTTTACACAGTCGCATCTGGTTTTTGGATTATAGCAGCCTCTAGAGTGAGGACGTGGTGGATAAAGAGCCATATCCTAGTGAGGTCAGAGCAGGACAAAAGAGAAATAGCTAAGCTATCTCCAGCAGCATGGCTCCCAGAGTGACAATGTCAGAGAATAGCAAACGGTACATTATGAGGGGTCACAGACTCAATTGGGTGTCATGAGCCACTAGTTTTTAAGTCCTGGGAGAATATTATGGGCAACCATGTAAGGGCTTCTTTAACCAGGAGGGCACAATGAGCTTAGTTGGATACCTCTGCTCTTTCAGAGAGCTTTAATCAGGTTCTGTATGATGTCCAATCTTAGACAGGTGGAGTATCCCTAGTCCAGAAATGAAATTCCAAAGTGTTCAAAATATACAGGTGTAAAACCACAAGTAGAAAGCTTCTTACCTGACTTCATGCCACTATCAGAATGTGGGCACACTAAAAACGTGTATAAAATTCTATTCTTGCTATTGTTATCAGGTATTTAAGATATAAATTGATTTCATGTTTATAGTTTCGTCACATTCCCTAGATGGCTCATTAATAATGTGGAAATATACCAAAACCTGTGCAAAAATTTGAAATTTGAAACACTTCTTTTCAAAAGAATTTCAGATAAGGATTACTCAATCAGGATAAGCTTTTTAGGTTTTCCTAATAAACTAGGATATGTCACATAAATGCATATGAACTGACCAACACAGGGAGAAATATTTTGATTTAACTAGCTACCCAGGACATATGCTCATCTTCTCGAGAATAAGGAAGTCTGAGGAGCTTCAGGAGTCTGCATGCATCAGGTGTTCTAATAGTCCACTAATGAAATCAAGTGTCAGAATCAAGCTAAAGTTGAGAGGAAGCCATAGCTTGATGGATCAGAAGTGGGATCAATACTAGCACATGATCTATAAGAGAAGGACTGACCATTGAGGCATTTAAAACAGGGTGAAGGAGAATGTCTCAGGAGACCAACAAGCATCACAGACTTTAAGGCTAAAGAAGGAGGTGGGAAGGACAGCTGTGTTTGATGCAATTAAAATAAGATGAGGACTATCAAATGGATATCAAACTAAAGACATTTCATTTTGTAAAGCTATGAGCCAGATTGAGTTGGACTTTCATTTATATGATTGTCAAGTTTTGATTTATGATATTAAAGGAAAGAAATAAAAGTAATAATCGAATCTCTCAGAACATGGGCATAGCATGGCATTCAGCATCGGTGGGTTAACATTGAGGAAGTTTACAAAAAAGTGGTGGCTGCTGGAAGAATGATTGAAACAGTGATAAACAGTACCATATTAGCTTTCACTGTCTTTGATCATCGTAACATTCCTGAGAAGAATGTAACATTCTCCCCCACCCCAACCCCAGGTAAGAAGTTTGAAAGGTTAAGTGATGCTTGATAGGTACAATGATGTGATGAAGAAAACTGTGGCTAAAATTCTGAAGTTTTAGATTCTTGGTCACCAGCCAACTCTGCAGCTGGGTCCTAGAGGAAATTCACTTGTGTCAAAGGTACATCTCCTTAGTGAGGAGCTGACTCCAGTTGAGCTCTGTCATGTAGGAAGCATGGGGACTGCCTTTGTTCTGTGTCCTAAGATCTAGAAAAAAAATCTGCTACTTTCTTCCTTATTTCTATAAGCCTATATGCTCTATTGTGATTCCCCCAAAGAAATACCTTTCAAGCTTTTTCTGGTGAAAGAACCCCCCCATGAATTGTGTATGGGACTTCTCTAAAGGATAATCATAAAAATTATTATAAAATTTATTTCAAACTTGCAAATTAGATTCCCCTTTATATGGTTAATTGTAAATTAAACCTCTTCCCTTCAGTCTTTGCAAGCAAGCTAGGAAAAGCAGTTTTATAACTTAGACAGTAGCTGACATAAGGCTTTGTATCTGGCAGATATTGCTCAAGCCCAGTGTGCTGGGTAGGTTTCCTATTCAGCCACCACACTTGCCTTTCTGGAGAGTACAATCCAAAAAGAGGTCAAGAATTAAGAGTACATCATACCTTAAAACCACTGTGAAACCCCACACGCTAATCCAGAGAACATATGTGCAGGTTAGAGGATTTCAGTTCGTCGGTACCATCAATTACTCCACCAGCCAACACCAAGGCCAAAAATGTCCTGGGTTGATTTCTATCAGGCACAGATGTGTCTGCTACCAAAATTCATGTCACTTCCATTGTTTATAGCAGGCATACAGAAAGATGGCTTGTAAATCTTTTAGCTATGAGCCAGATGTGTGTTCGACACCTGCAATCCCAGAAGGGGGAAATGCACAAGGATTGCTTCAAGCTCATGACCATCCTGGTCTACCTAGGGAGACCCTGTCTGTAAAGAGAAAATAGAAAGAAAAGCACATATCTAATTACTGAGTGAATGAGAGTACCGTATCAGTATGAGTACTATATTTACATCTGAAATTCATTGTAAGGGCTATTCTAGCCGTTGACCTCTCTCCACAGGGCAATGTCTAAGTATTCTTGCAGGTTTCATGTTGCCTTGTAGTCCTTCTGGTCCCGGCTTCTGCTCCTGGGGCTGCAGATCATCTCTCTAGCCTCAAAGCCACAGCATCTTAAAGTGATCGTGTTAGGTGATGGTCCCCATGCTAATGGTCTGTACATTTTTCAGTTTTAGCAAGTGTTATTCTAGCCTTGTTTATTGATTTTTTTCCCTCTATATAATCTGGCTTTGTGAATCCTTCCGTGTCCTATTTGTTGTGGTCTGTGATAGCCATTTCTGACTCTGACCACTATCTTCAGGTCTGTCATTTCTACTGTTCTTTTTATACAGAGATAATTTCAGTATTTCCTCAGTCATAGTATTGTGTTCTGATCAACTGTTCCTCTGTGTGGATCGTTCAGAATTTATAGGTAAAATAAATTGTATGTTTGTACAAAGGATATGCAAATGACACTAGCTTAAATGAGGAATTAGATATGTCTCCAACTGTGTATCTTTAAACACAGGAACAAAGGGAAAAGCTTAGGGAATATGAAAACTTTTGGAATATTTGTATTATTGACTCCTTCCACTGAAACTTCTTAAAATTTTTTTATTGAGAGCTTTAATATATCAACATATTACATATTGGCTATATTCACATGGAGTTCATTCTTATATTCCCTCTTCCCTGCCCCTGTTTCACTGAAGGCCCTCCTCAGTGGGGTATCAGGAATCACTGTGGATTCATGAATCCACCAGTAAGTTCCTGTGAGGGGGTGGCAGTGACTCCGACTGCACCTTCCCATCTTTGGCTCTTGCATTCCTTCTGCACCCTCTTCCACATTGTTTGCTGAGGTTGGAGGGTATGTCTCCTTTAGTGTTGAGCTCTCATCAGCTTCTAACTTTCTGCTTTGATGAATTTTGCGACTCTTCCATGTCACCTCCCTGGAGTTCGTTCTCAGGTTAGCCATGAGAGCAGTACTCATATTTAACCTGCCACTTCATGTATAAAAGTTAAAAACCTCATGGTGAGTGAGGCAGTGTGATTTTTCACACAGGTGCTCCTGCACAAAGGCCTCAGCAGATGCAAAGCATGCACACTCTGGCTTGTGTATGCATCTTCCCTGGCTTGCTGGATGGGTCATCCATTTTTAGCCATTGTTGACCCTGCTAATTAACACTGCAATCTATGGATCTTTCTTTTCTAGCAGCAGACGTTGATTGGAGACACTTCCACTAAGAAAATGTTGGCCCTTTACTAGAACTGGCGATTTAATTCTGGGAGTCTGATTTAACTTCACTGATTGAGGCTTTAATAAGAATAACTCTTCTTTTGTGCCTCATTATTAATCATGAGAATGTTAAATCAGTCTGACGTGTTGGTGGATTTAATTGAGAGCGAATAGCCTAGGGCTCTTTAAAACTACCCATAGAGAAGACCGTGGAGTAGAAGTTCAGAATGGACTAGGGCCAAGGAACAGAAGAGGAGAGTCCTTCTAGAAGGTTGTCAGAGAGATAGTGAGGCTCTGTCCAGGTTAGTAATTGTGAAGATAAACAAACATTTCGTGAATATAAAACAGGATGACTTAAAAATTGTGTACCTTATTCAACTTCAAATACAGTGCTTCATCAGTTTGCAGGAGTACCAGAGGAGAATGCATGCTTGTAACATGCTCTTGTGAGAACTGAGACTTTGTCATTAATATTGTAATTTGACCTCCCCTCAAGGCAATGGCTCCTCAGAGGAAAAGTAGAGAAAGACACAGGAGAACCTTCTAGCCACACTGTGTTCCCATGTAACACTGGGAAACCATTCATCTAAGATATTAGGGAAGGAAATCCATAAATAAAACCATCTGGATTCTATTGCTTTGGAATCTGCCAGGGTGCACATTATACCTTGTTCTCTCTCATCAGTAGAAAGCATGAAGTGCTTGTGACTGTCATTCCTATGGCTTGAGGTTGATAATGTTCTCTCCTTGAGTTGGGAGAGGGTCTTGGTGGTCTTCATGCTTCTAGAACACAGGCTGCCTCTTTTTCATGTGGGCATGCGCAGGCCCTGATGCCCGAGTCACAGCATGCCCCAAACATGAAAAAGTTGCTGCTTTTCTGGAAGCTGCACATCCTTTCAGCTGATTAGGGGATTAAAAACCTGCAACTTTTAAATAGTGACTCTACAAGTTGTTTATTTGCTTGTGTCAGAAAATTTTGAAAACTAACTTTAGTCCCTTGGATATGAAATAGGTATTTTCAAGACAAGCTGTTTTCAATGAGCCTTTAAAATCCATTCTGACTAAAACTTAAATTCAAAGGAAAGTTAAAGGTTCTAGTATTTCTTGAACCTTAAAAAGGCACTGGCAAGTACTGATTAGTGAAGAGAATTCTTAATCCTTTCGGGCAGGTTATGTTTAGCAAATAACTGTAGATGAAGTTAACTTTTGTTGAAAATGAATTTAATATAATAATGTCCAATTTTCTGTTTCCTAATTGAGCAAACGGATAATATCTCTTAAAGTGATTTTATAGTTAATATTTATGAGGATTTAAAATAAACCAGGTATGGTGACTCACAGTGGTCATCCCAGACTTAGGCTAAGACAAGATGATTTCTCTGAGTTTGATGCTAGCTATCATATGAGATCTTATCTCAAAGAAAGAAAGAAAAGAGTAACTCCAGCTACTTAGAATGAAAGTTCTACATTAGTTCCCTCTCAGCACTGGCAGCTTTTGAGAGGAGCCCTGGGGTTGGCAATTACAAAATTATATTTTAGTGGAAGAGAACAGAGCTCACGTAAGTCTTTCAAACAGTAGTCATGGTACAGTATTAGATGCTAAAGAAATTACTTTGTAATCCTCAATAATAGCTAATGAATGAGATGGGTTCCATAGACTATTATAAACCAAAAACCCAAAGTGAGAGGAGGTAAGATCTTCACTGTGTCTAGACGCACATCTGCCTAAAAAGAGCATCACTTGGTCTCTCAGGACTTTGAAACAGACATATTATCTTTCTTGTAGTATGTATCACTTGAGGACATTGAACATATTTTGAGGCAGTTAGTTCTCTATATTTCTGTTTCATACATGCCTTTGCTTTTAGAATACTCAGCAAATTTTAAAATCCTGGGCCTGGGGAACTGTCTATCCAAGTGTTATAGTATCATGACTTTGACCTTCTGTAACCTTTTACTCAAAATCATTTGGTGTGTGTTTCCATGAGTTAACCTCGAGGGTATTCAGTCTTGATCACTGATAATATTGAGGTACACCCAAGTCTTGGCCCATTTTGTCAGTGGCTTTTCTTTGCCTGATGCACAGCGGTTAGGATGTTTTTAAACATTACCTTAGTTGAGTGTGGGCCCCTGCCCCTCTCTCCTTCATAATCATCACTCTAAACAAATGGCTCATTCTATATTCAGGTACCACATCACTGCTTTACATTTGGTTAACATTCTTCTCACTTTGATTACCTTCATAATTCTTCATCTTCTTGCCCTAGTGTAGAACTGTGGGGAGGATGTGGCAGTAATTGCTGTATACAAACCCAAGCCTACATAGCCACCCAAGCAGCAGAAGATCCAGATAAGCTGATAGTGGGTGTTCATTGCCTTGTGACCACCAGCAGTCACCTGGGTGGTGGTGGGGAGGGTGGGAAGCTTGGACTTAGGAGCAGCTCTGTTTACATCTATGCTTGCTGGAGAGTTGAAAGCTCTCAAGGAATTCTTTGGTTTCCATTATTATACTGCTTAGTTTCCTGCTAATGTCCCTTGTGAGAGAGCAATTTCGGTGAGAAGTTTTTACATCACTTTTACTATTTTGCAGATAATATGCTCTGAAATGACTCTCTCTCCTCCTTCCTTATTCTCCAAATATTTGATTGCTACTGAATTTATTGCTTATGAGACATTGATCATTTTTCTCTATGGAACTATCTCTCTTCTCTCCCTTCCTATCCAGTCTTCAGCTCCTCTCTCTGCAAATAGGGGAGTGTGTTTTTAAAGCACGAATTACTCTCCCTAGTATGTACACTGCAACTTGCTAATGGTTTTTTCCACTTTTGCTATTCCTTTATTTTGAGTCTTCTGGACTACTTAGTAGCTTATTTTCATATTTCCTAATTTTGAATAAGGAGAACACATGATTAAGGAGAAATTTATATTAGATTTAATATATTTTGGTGAATTCCTAATAAGAAAAATAAGTTGTACATATAGTCAAAATGCAAAGAAAAAAATTGAGAAATCAAATCAGCATTATTAACCCACATTATTTAGAGTAGATTTCTAAGGAACATCTATTTTATTTATTGCCTTAGCAATACATGTGCCATGTTTTCATAGCAGTTTTGATTAAGTTAGCTAAAAAAATTCTCCAAAGAATTTAGAGCACAGGCTGTTGAGAGTCAGAGGCAGTCTTTCTACAGTATTCATGCATTTGACCTTAGTCTAACAACGTGATTTATCGTTAGCCCTTCCCAGGCATTCATTAGTATGTTTAACCTCTTTCTTGCTAGTTTTCATAAACTGAGGCATGCTGGATCACATGAGGCTTATAAACTATGTGAATAATTCTAAGGATTTGATGATAAATGAAGAGCTAATGTATGACAGAATACCACTGCCACCAATGCAAACAGACAAACCTACAGATCATGCCTAATACCATTCTCAAAGCATTGTTCCCACGACCTTTAGAGCAGCATTGGTGTATTTGTCTTGGATACCAAGCATGCTCATGGACTAGACATAGCTCAGTACTTTTTCTTAGGACTCGCATTAGTGGCTCATGACTTCTGTTACCCAATCATGTGAAGACAGTGTGTCTGCTTACTTCTAGTTTTATACATGACAGTTATTCATGTTAGTGTCACTCTAGAATTGCAGAAAATAAATGGGGATGAAATTAAAGGGATTTCATTCAAGGTCTGATGTTTATTTATTTTTCAACCTTGTATAGTATTACTTTCTCACAATTTCAAATTTCTGATCTATACAGTAAAATAATATTACCATTGTTGTTTAGAAGATTAAGAATCAAAGAATAATAGAAAGCTATTTTAATATAGAAAAAATTTAAAGATTAAAATGTTTTGTTAAAAAGCCCTTCTTTCTGTTGCCTATTCTTACTGACTCCTTGTTCAAGCCCAAATGCTTGCAATCAATTTTTAACTTTTAGCTGTGCTAAGCCAGTTGTTAAATTAAAGTACCAAGAAAGAAGAATGTTTGATGCCTCAGGTGTGCTTTGCTGATCCAACTCCTGCCTGTCTTTAACCATCATGTAAGAAAGGAGTGCATTTCATTGCCTGTGACGGAGAGCCAATGCCTATGTTCACCAGATTAGGTTCCATTCCTTGCTTTCCCTCTCCTTCACTGACTGCTGGAGGAGTTACTCCAACTCACTGAGCCTTAACTTCCTAACACGGGCGAGGATAGCACTACCTTAAGAAGAAGTTGCTCCTCTGGACTTGCATGGAAATGTGTTTTGGGGTCAAATAAGATCAGTAAGTGAAAAGTATCATCGTTAGTAGTGGTATTTAATGATGTGATAAAAAATATTTTTTGGATCTTTATCATGAATTTTCAGGTGAAGAAGATGTTACCAAATGGTTTTCTGTTAATTAAATGCACATCCTAGGAGGAGGTGTTGAGATGCTCTCAATAGTCCATGGCCTTCCTCCTGCTTCTGAGGAAGCACATGGTGCATACAGTGGGTTCTACTGTCCCATACATGTACTCTTTTCTCACTCTCGTGCTCGTCCCATTTGGTCTCCAGCACAGATGGCTACTGCTTCACCATGATAGAAGAGGATGATTCTGGAATGCCTGTTGTCACCTCAGGATGTTTAGGACTAGAAGGCTCAGATTTTCAGTGTCGGGTAAGGAAGATTACTTTGTAACTTTCCACTCCTTGATTTTTGAAAGATTCAAGCAAACAAAAGAGTCCGTTTTCATGGACAGCCCATATTTAATAATTTGGAAAATAATTAACCATTATCATTCGGCAGCATTTCCTCTATGAAACCAAGTATTTTTATTTTTGCTATTAACTTCTTGATTAGTGTTCCATTAGATCATTTCTTTGAAATCCAGTTTAGCTAATTGACATGCACTGGTTGTTAGAAAAATAGTAATAATTTTATTGAAATGGGAAATTTGCAAAGATGACAAATGGTAATTTGAAATAAATTACCTGATATTTGAGTAAAATTGATGATTTAAAATGTTATATAGTGTTTCTTACATTTTAGATGGTACGATATTGAGACGTAGTGGAAACCCACTAATAGCTACTTGGGTTCAATCTTAGGATACTCCCATTCCTCATCAGAGACGATCCATTGAATGCTGCACTGAAAGGAACGAATGTAATAAAGACCTACACCCTACCCTGCCCCCACTGAAAAACAGAGGTAAGGACACTAAGCTTCCGTTTTGGATTAGTTTCCAGATTCACTGGTATCTCTATCATTTTCAATCTTCATCTGTACCATTGGTGGAGTGCAGGGCTAAGGCAAGATGACCTGTCATTCAAAGACGTGTGCAAGTAGTTATTGGGATAGTAGTTGCCCACAGCTGTGTTCTTATGATCCTCATTTCATTGACTTTTTATCTCTCTCCTTTCAGATACCTCCAATTCTTAGAGTTTAATGTGCAATGCTTGAGGGTAGAGAAAGGAGCCAGCACTTCATGCTTACCCCTCAAAATTATTCAGAAGTCATATTTAACTAAAATTCTTCTATTGCTAGATACATTTAAAAACTAAAGACATTAAGAGCTGGGGAGATGGTTTAGTCAGTCAGCATTTACTTACTGTGCCAGCATGAGGACCCAAGTTCAGATCCCCAGCACCCATGTTGAAGCTGGGTATGTGGCATGAACAGCTGTAATCCATGGCTGTGGAGGTAGAGACCAGACATCCCTGGCCTCACTGACTAGTCTTTCTGAATGGGTGATATCATAGTCAGCCACACACCACTGGGATGAATCTCCACACCAGTCACAGTTTTGGGGAGGAAAGTATTTATTGAAATAACAGATCCAGGGGAAGTTCTAAAAATGAACGAAAAGGTTGCCCCCTTTCATAGATCCAAGCAGAGAGACAGAGGTCTAGCACCTCCAAAAGTAAGCAAGCAACTCTAACACTGTAACTCACAAAACAGCAGGACTGCCAGACATGAGCTGGGCCACTCTTTGCATATGTATCTCTAGAATTTTGCATCCAATATAGAAATACCTCAGGGCCAGACCCTAGGAGGCTAGGTCAAAGTGACACCTCCTCCAGCCAGAAGGCTGGAGACAATTCACAATTGTAATAAACCTTTGATTCTATTGGGGGACATCTATTCAAACTACCACAGGTGAGCTCCAGGTTCAGGATGAGGTCTTGCTTCAATAGATACAGTGGGAAGAGTTGAAGAAGACATCTCACATCACCCTCTGGCACACACACACACAATATGCACTTGCACACACAGCACCAACACACATATTAACACATGTACTCACATGTACATACAACCCACACATAAATACTGAAAATTTGCAATTAAAATGAAACTAAATATGATAGTTTCAGGCAAGTTCACAGATTCCAGGCCTGCCTCCCCCAAGTGGGAGGTGTTTCTAGCTAGAGCTCAGTCCTAGATGCTAAAACTGATTGGTCAGGTATAGACCATCCAGCTGTCTCTCTGACTTAACTGGCTGAGGTCTTTAAAAGTCACTGAAATAAACTCCAGCCTCTCTTCCCTCCACATGGCTTCCTAGAAGGAGGATTTCTAAATTTCCAGGCCTTAGGAAGGTAAGACCTTCCCTCACCCCATTAGGCTGGGGTGAGGGGGGTCTCAAGATTTTTCCTACATCCTCCTGATGGAAGCCCTCTGTTGTCTTTTCTTCTGCTGCTGCTTGTTTAGCTGAACAACATAGATTTTTGGCTAAAAACCTCTCCCATGTGTTTTCTCTACACTGGTGGCTGGAGATCTCTGAAAATTACCATTTTCTTTTAATTAAGATATGGGCTACATTCCCCATCCCACTCCTGAAATCCTCTAACTTACTCCAATCTAAAGTAAACATGTGTGATGTAGTAAATGCTCTCTATATAAGTTTGTCCAATTCTTTGTCATGCTGAGCTACAAACTCTGGGGGAGGTATAGTGGGTGAAGCCTAGATGTTCACTCTGCTGTTACCAGTCCCCCATACATAAAAACCTTATAAATGGCTAAATAAATAATTATATGCTCTATAACATTCTCTTTTATCTGGATAACTAAGTAATTCATTTTTAATTAGTTCACTTATCAACACATAAATAAAATAGGAAACATGTCTATAAGCTTTAACTTCAACATTTACACATTTTAGTGTTGATTATTTATTAAGAAAAATACTACATCCAGACTTTTTTGTCAGAGATTTTTATAACAACACTTAGTTTCCTTTCTTATCCTAGTTTTCACCACATCGTAATTCCTTTAAATCCTACATCTTATAGGTGTGGTTTAGAATAATCCATCATGATGTGCAGCTTTTCTTGAAAAAATATTTCTAATGTATACTGCATATCGATGACATGGAAATTTTTTGTTTCTATATAGAATATTTTTACTGTAGTTGAATGAAAATTATAATAATAGATATTAAATTTATTTCATTTTATTCTTAATTTGAAATCTAGTTTGAACAATGCACGGATTTCAAGGTTCTACCACTTGGATATTGCCAATTACAAACAAACTAAACTTTATCAGTGACAAGTACTTGAACACCAAACTATTTTTTTGACACCATGAATATGCACCAATGTCTAGCACACAGAAGCAAGTCTTAGAATTTACCTCCTGTGGTGTGGACTTGGGCTCCTAGCTCACAAATAGAAGCTGGTGCTAAATTCCTTGCCAAAAAGCAGTGCTAACTAACATTTATTTAAATATTCAACTGCTGTTTTGGAAATTCAGTTTAAATTTGTGTGGAGCCATATGAAAGAAATTTAGAAGTAATTCATTCTTCTCTTCCTCCTGTATATATTATCTGGTTATATTCTCCTCTGTTATTAGGCACTATAAACCTGGATACTTTTTAGGAAGGACAATGACTAGAATATTGTGTCTTTATTCCAAAAATTTATTTTGCAAGTTTACTAAAAATATGAATCTAATATATGAAACAGTTAATATGTATATGAATATGTGTAGGCTAAATTCTCTGGCAATAGTATACTTTTAAGGTTCTTTGTGATCTATCAATATAAAACTATTTCCATTTATCCATGATATACACATAAAACATCGATCAAGATATCCTTGGATGAGTGATTATTTCCAGAATTTTTTCTTGCTGTGTGTCATAGTCAGCTCACGCCGCTGGGATGAATCTCCAAAGCAGGCAGAGTTTTGGGAGGAAAATATTTATTAAAGTAACAGATACAGGGGAAGTTCAATAGTGATGAAAAAGGCTGGCCTCCTTTCATAGATCCAAGCAGAAAGAGAGACCCAGCACCTCCAAATCAAGCAAGCACACACTCAGAACAACAGGAGCTCCAAACTTGAGCTCTTTGCATATGTATGGCTGGAATTTCACAACCACCCCCAAAATACCTTAGGACTGGACCTTAGGGGCCATCCTAGGTGACACATCTTCCAGCCAGAAATCTGGAGAAAAACTGATAAAATCTTGAATCTTTTGGGGGAAATCCATTCAAACTACCACAATACACCCCTGGCCCCCAATAGATTTATAACTATCTACATTATGTTTAGTCCAACTTTAAAAGTCCCAAAGTCTTTAACAACTTTAAGGCTGTTCCAAAGTCCCAAGTCTTATCTGATATTTAAGTTTGTCTTTTAACTGTAAATTCTGTAAAATTAAAACAAGTTACAATCTTTTAACATATAAAGGCACAGAGTAAATATTTCCAACTGCTATTGATATGGGTTACTGATAATTAATATTCATAAGCAACACGGAGAGAGAGAAAGAGAGTTTTGGAATCCTCCATTCTCCCTCCTCCTACTCTAAGTTCCTGTCCTCTAATGCCAAAGAATTGTACACAGGGACAGAATTAAAATTTAATTACACATTTCTTCTAATTTATTAAATTAGGAAAAGGGGAGTTGGATGGGAAATTCTCCTAGTCACCATGTGGGAAGTTACAGAGTTCTCCAGCTACCAGTGAGGGGAGAACACGTGTCAGAGAGTTTAACAGAATTTATATTATTTAGCTAAATAAGCAGCCAAAGAAAATATAAAAGTGAGCTCCCATCATGAGAGTGAGATTCATGAGGGAAAAAGTCTGGAGCCTGTCCCCCTCCACCCCAGCCATGGGGTGGGGGAAGGCCTTACCTTCCTGGAAATTCAGAGATCCTTCTGCAGCCCGGCCATGTGGGGAAAGAAAGCCCAGCTTCCTCTAGGAAAGTCAATTTAAGTTTTTTTTCCAGGTGAGTCAGAGAGACAGCTGATTGGTTCATATTTGACCAATCAGTTTTAGCACCTAGGTTGTAGCTCTAACTAGACACCTCCCATTCAAGGGGAGGGACTGCATCTGCAGAGGTCTGCCCATCACACTATGAGAGATCATGAAAGACTGGGTCAATGCAAACTCAACAAACATCAACAAACATCTTGCATCTGTAGTTCAAGTCCCATAGCACAACCAGAGAATGACAGTCTCTAGATTTTCCAATTTTGACAACACTTTGCAACTTTTTTCTTAATTCCTGTTGTAATTATGAACAAATTTCTAGTCTCATAAAAACAGTTCTGCCTTCTTTAATAGTCAGCCATTACCACTTTGTTGCTGTGAGGTGACAGAATGCTGTTTGTTATGAAACCAGTGGTGACCTTGAGCAGCTGCTGAATGTGACCCCCACTTCCCAGGAGAATTCTCTGCTCCCTCGCCATAAGTAGGTGTGGGGAAAGTACAAGTAGAAATGTGCTCTCTGGGGAGAGCCTCAGGTTTTGCTCTTCTTGAGGGAGTATCTAGAAGGCTGCATCCAAGATAGGCGAGAACTTGAAGGTTGACTTTGTTAATACTGTGAACACAGGTAATGGCAGATTAAAACAAGACCAGTATAACCAACAGAAATAGAGGGTACAATGGCAGCATCACCTATTCATTAGGTGACACAAAGGAATCAGTAGATGTAACTGCAAGAGATAAAGAAGTATGAGAACAATAAAGGAAAATAGAAAGTGATGTTAGCCATTACTAAAGTATTTGGTGTTGAAGAAAGACCCCTTTATGTCCTGTGTTCTTATTCCATTCTTGTGAGTAATATAACGAGGAATAAATACAGTGCTCTTGCAGCCATGGTGCATTCTGTCCTTGGCAATTTTGTGAAAAGTAAAAGATAGGGAAGATAAGAGTTTAGTAAAATTGTGTCACAGGCATGAAAAAGTATTCTGGAAATTTGTGATTATATGGATAGTTCTAGTATGAGTAGAAGAAGGTTCTCTTGTGCTTTCTACAAAATCATACCTGCCTTTGAAGTTGAAAACAGTGAGAGAAAAAAAAAAGAATGACCAGAGAGATGACTCAGCCCTTAAAGTACTTGTTTGCAGAAGCTGAAGCCTGGGTTTTATTCCCCAGTTCCCATGTAAAACCAGATCCATAAAGTAGCACATGCATATGGAGTTTGTATACAGTGGCAGGGAACCCTGGTGTGTCCATTCTCTTTCTCTTTCTCCCTCTCCTATTCCCTTCCCATCTGTCTTTTTGCAAATAAATAAAAAACATGAAAAATAAAAATAACAAAATTGAAAACTGTGAATTAAGTTTCCAGTGGGAGTCATAGAGGTGAGATCACTGGTGGCGATTGTTTAAAAAACAAAATTTTGAGGAAATTGCTCCCAATTTAAAGTCAATAAATATGCATTTGTTTCAAAGATCTGTTAAATCACTCTTATCTATGAAGCTTGAGAAAGCTTGCATTCAACAAAATCTGATCTGTGAAGAACTATAGTTAATATAGAATGAATAATCTCACATTTTTGATTACATGTATCACACATTCTTTGGCTTGAACACATGGATCCTGTGGAATATGGACATACTCCCTGCTTGTGCTCTGGGTACATGGATCCTCTTATCCTTGGCAAGCCAAGCTCTTGCAGAGAGTATGTCCTGGTCAAACCTAGTTCTTCCAGGGAGGAACCATGTGCTGCTGAAGTGAGTGTCTAGCTGAGCACGAATCATTCTGGTCAAACATGTAGTTTTGAGTAGATTTTTGCCATCAATTAGCATGTTAAGATTTTTTTGTCTTATTTTGCATGTAATGTTTGACAAGCTCTTATGGAAACAGTTAACTCATTTTAAGTTAAATATTAACTTAAAATATATTTAAGTTAAGTTGAATAAGTTAAATATTTCCCACACATGGCTTTCTTTTTCAGATTTTGTGGATGGAACTATACACCATAAGGCCTTACTTATATCTGTGACTGTCTGTAGTTTGCTCTTGGTCCTTATCATTTTATTCTGTTACTTCAGGTGAGTTCCCCACATGTACATGGAACTTTATCTTTATAGTAATATCCTTGCACCAGTATTTTATCACTGTGGTCTGTTAGTGATTTATGTCCCAACATTATTTTCATAGCTGGTTCTTGTATTTATATGAAAATATCTGTTAGTGTTCACAAATATTTGTCCTAATTGACTTATAAATACATCCTATCTGATTTATGCTTCAGACATCAAAACTACTCAGATAAATTTTTCATCCCTAAGGAAAAAAGAGTAATTGGAAAGTTAAGGGCCTATTTACTACTTTAATTCTAAGTAAAAAAAAAAAAGACCATGTAAGACTCTGACTAGTATGAGTAATTCATTGTTTCCTGAGCTAAAAATTCTTCTTATTAAAATAGTTTAATCATAATTTATAGCTTCACCACCCTATGAATTATTTAGAATTAATATTAAAATTAACTAAGTTCAGTTATCTTAATGTTTTAAATTACCTAAGACAGTGTATTTTGGTTTCTAAAATGTCAGTCTTTTGTATCTCTATAATTTGCCTTTAAAATTTTTTATTGTCATTTACTTATTTATGTGAGTATTGGGGAATGAGCCTTAACCTCTGAGCCATCTCCCAGTCCCCATTTCCCTTTTAATCAATTTAATATTTATTTGTGACATTCTTCAAATGGATAAATTAGTGGATTCAAATAAATTTGTTTTTCAATTGAAGACAGTGTAATAGGATGTTTTTAAATCTTAGTTTCATTTTAATTTTGTTGCTGCGGACATTACCTTCCGTGAAAAAGACAGCTGTCATAGTTTTGTACATGCATGAGAAGGAGGGAAGAAAATAGCCAGGGTAACCGAACATTTTAATTCGAGCCTGTGTGGTTACCATCTACCTGCCATATTTCACCTCTGTCATTGCATTTCTGTTTCTAAAATGATCTCCATCGCCCATGCTTAGGTATAAAAGACAAGAAGCCAGACCTCGGTACAGCATTGGGCTAGAGCAGGATGAAACCTACATTCCTCCTGGAGAATCCCTGAGAGACTTGATTGAGCAGTCACAGAGTTCGGGAAGTGGATCAGGCCTCCCTCTGCTGGTAGGAGAAGAATATATCACAAATTTAAAGGAAATGTGTGCTGAAAAGGGAATGTCAGTAAATACAGGATTTCATTTTACAGAAACAAATAGGTCAGAGGACAATGAGAAAGTGCTTTGCAGTTTTGGACAGCAGATCTTAGATGCAAGGTTTTCTGATAACATTTTGACATATGGAGGGTAAGTTTATTGTTTTTAATGTCAGACATTCTGGTAGCAGAGCAGATTAGAAAGCATTCAACATGGGACCATCCTCCTCTGCTTATCTATTTATTCATTTAATATCTTTATTATGAGTAAGTATATACATTGTATGAGCAAATCTTGAGAAGGTGTCCCCATTTCCCTCCTCTCTGACCCCTACCCAGTGGGGTCCTTCCTCGGTGTGCACACTAGATCTGTCCATAGGTTTGGGGGTTATGAACTTCACCAGAGGTAGCCAGGTTTTCTTTCTTTTTTTCTTTCCTTACCCCTTTGTGCATTGTTGCTAAGTGGGGGCGATGTCTCTGTATATTCTCCCCCACCATGGCTCTTACATTCGTTCAGCCCACTCTTCCACTCTGTTCCCTGAGTCATGGTGGGTGAGTTTTAAGTCTGCTTTATTGTTGAGATCTTAAGTATTTTTGGATCTTTGCCCTAGATTGTGTTGGGCATTGTTGGTGTCTGTCTCCATTGACCTTTCATGGGTTATCAGACTTGCTTGGTCTCCTGTTTGTCTGGTCACTTTCTCTTAGGTTTCATTTGAGCCCTGTGTGAAGGCCGGGTGGTTTGCCTCCTGCCAGGATGTCAGCCATCATCCAATGTCTTGTTGGTGGAATTGGGCTGTCCCTGGCTCTCTCACTGATTCTGAAAAATACAAACAGAATCTCCATCAGAAAGTGAGATCAATATAGATTAAGTTAGAAAAGCATTGCTAGTACAGCTACCTTTTAATGGGTGTAGCCTCTCTGTAGCTCTCTCATAGTGGAAATTGCCCCTAGGTGTCCAGGTTCACTCCAGTTAAGGGTTCCTTGTCACTAAGTGGATCTCTTAGCCAATTAGTAAGCCATTGATTACCCTCTTAGGTTTACCACCACAATTGCACAGGTGAGTACTTCTTGACTTGCTGGTATCTACCATATAGCCATGTGTTCAGCATACTCCTCTGCTTTTGACAAGGATAGCTTCACTGGTGTCTGAAGGCAAAAGTATTACAACTGACTGCAAAGAGAGAAGGCTGTGTTTCCATGCCTGGGGTTAAGTTTCAGGGTGAAGTTCTAGCTTCTCCATTCAGGAGAGGTTAAATTTCTGATAGCACAGCCAACCTTGACAAGAATATATACCAAGTCCAACGCACTAGCTTGGGTAAGAAAAAATGAAATGGTCCTTATATGGACTGTGTTCAGATAAAAGAGGAAAATAATTTTAATTAAAAATATTTCCCTAATAGCTCCAGATTGCTTTTTCTAGTCTTCGTGATCTGCTCTGACTTTGGCTACTTTCTTTCTTGTTTCTTCTGATCCCCTGTTATTTACTGCTGCAAGTAGTAATTTTGAGACCAGGCAGAATGAAACCTATGCACACAGTAATTTTAGTCATTTAGATTAAATAATGGTGCTTAAGATTAAAAAAAAAAACCTTCTAATTTCTAGTGATCTCATTGATAGTTTTTAATTTAGACTTTAATTAATTCATAGCCAAATAATCACTGTGTTAGTAAATATGTAGTATAATACTTTATATTTAAGGAAAAATACAAATCCCAATAGACACTAATGAACGAGTTGCTTCTGTTCTGGAATTGCAACTACTTTATTTTCTCAGGGTTTTCTCCTTCTAACCCATCCTATTTCTTTGGAATGACCTTCATAAATTCTGAATCCTGCTAGGTTCCTTTCCTGAGATGTACTATTATCCTAACACACAATACTTTTTTATGGGCTTCCTTCTTAGCTCCATGTGCTCCATCTGCCTGCCTTCCTTTCTTCCCACCCCTCCCCACCTGCCACCCTAGCTTTAGAATCACCTTTAATAATTGTTTCTCAAATAGAACTTATATCAATATTTTTGCAAATGGAATTTTATTTGTTTTATTTCCAAGGATAGAGATAGAGAGAGGGGGAGAGAGAGAAGGAGAGAATGAATGAATATGAATGGACATGCAAGGCTTCTAGCCAATAAAAATGAACTCCAGATGCATATACCACGCTATACATCTGACTTTACATGGATACTGGGCAATCAAACCGGGGTCATTAAGTTTTGCAGGCAAGTGCATTAACCACTGAGCCATCTCTCCATCATCTGAATGTCGATTTCATATCTTACTTCTGACAACTCCTTTGCCTATGACTTGAGCCTGTCTTTCTTTTGCTAATAGCACATTTCTTTTGGTACCAAAGTAGCAGTTTAAACTAATGTCTTATTTTAAACAGATTCCCTTTGTCTCCTTAATAGTCTCTGATTCATTGAACAGAAAACTTAATCACTTGTTGTAAAATATTTCAACTCCAGTTCTTGTTTTCTGTAAGAGTAGTGTTTATATATACTAGATGCAAAATAATAATACTTGGCTTTTTGTTAATTATACTTTTTAATTACTGTGGCAATTATAGAAAACAACTTTTAAGAAGGAAAGATTTATTTTGGGTATGGTTTCAGAGGTTTCACTTTGTAGTCACATGATCCTATTGCTTTGAGCTGAAGTACCCCAGAGCATCATGATAGTTAGAGTTTGTATGGAAGATGCTTCTCATCTCATAGTAACAAGGAAGCAGAGAGAAAGTGAGAAAGAAAAGTTTGGGGACAATATAGAAAGATTTCCTGCATTACATTTCAGGTTCTAGACCCAGATAAATCAATAAGCTTGTACATAGAGAAGTCAGTATTTCAGCCCAAATGATTAGCCACTAGAATCTATGCTGTTGACAGTTCCAAAATATGAAGCAAATGTTATCTAAATACACTAAAGAAATTTATGTGATAGAGGCACTTTGGAAAGCAGGGTTTTATGATGTTAAGTTCAGTAATAAAAGGTTCAGCATTACAACTGTAATATCTGGTCTTAACATATAGATTTTGAGGTAAACAGTACAGAAGTAAGTATTATTTATTTTTGTTGTGTGAACGAATAACTCACTTTAAGAAGGATTGATTTGTTCATTATTTCATGTTTAATTTAGAAACAAATTATTGCAGCCAGCTTCATGTTGTTGGACAAATACCCAACCAAAAGCAGCTTATAGGAAGAAAGGTTTTATTTCAGGCTTACAGATTCCAGGGAAACACTTTCAATGATGGAAGAAGCCGGCTCATTTCCATAGATCTAAGCAGAAAGTGACCACCAACAGTCAGCCTCACAAAATGCCTGAACTCCAAAACCTGCTCTCCCGACACATTAGGGCTGGACTCAATATCCCCCTGTAGCAGGCTAGAGGCTCAAGTTGTAAGCTCAATTTTAATAAAACATCTGAGTCCATAAGGACAGAAATCCAAGATATCACACATAATATCTTTATTTTCCTTCCTCAAAAAGAAGTTCTATAAAGTTGTTGTAAGAATATAGTGGGCTGGGGAGATTGCTCAGTGGTTAAATGGTTTGGTGTGCAAGCATGAAGACCTGAGTTCAGATCCCTAACACCCACATGAAACACAAAGCCTGCTGGCATGTACCTGTGACCTAACAATGCACATGCAAACAATTTTGGATGGTTTTCATCCTATGTGTGTAACATATGTGTTTGTTTTACATTCATACATTTCTATATAAGACTGGCATATTTCTTAATATATGCATAGAATTTAATGAATAGTAAAATATTATTTATAACCTATTTATTAGGCATTGTATGTGAACAAGAGGTGGTAATTTATTGAACATTAAGTCTCTTAAGTGAGGAATCTTGAAAAAAAATCATTCATATATGTTTTGATTCAGTCTTACTAAGTAAAGTACTGTAAGCCATATAGTCATGAATACAGGTCTATGTGTGAGTATTGCTAATTCATTGACAGAGAGTACTGAACCTTGGTTATAGCTACAATTTCTCTGGCCGTCTCATATGTACATGTACTTTCACATTAGACACTATGAGATATCTAATCATTAAATGAGATGTTAATCTTGGAATAGTGAACGTTTTATAATTCCTTAAGTATTCTTTTCAGAATCACAGTTAATAATCACAATAATTATGTCAGTTTTCTAACTCCTATAAGAAATAGCCAAGGGAATCAACTTATAAAGTTGGCTTTGGCTCAGAGTTATAAAGGTTTTGGTCCACAATTGCCTTTCTCTATACTTGGTGCTGTGGTAGTACATTGCGATGGAGGCGCTTGACAGAGAAAAACTGCTTAGCTCATGGCCAGGAAGTTAAAAAGAGGATGAGGAGCCCAGGAATCCATCATCTCTGGGATTATGCTAGATAAACTCTCAGGGACCCAAAGATCTGCTACCAGATCGTACCTCTTAAGGTATCACCTGTGCCCAATAACATTAAGGGGGAGACCAAGACTTTAACATTGTGGACTTTTTCAGGGATACTGAAGATCAAACTTATAGCAAATTCTTTTACATTTTATCTATATGATGAACCTTTGAAACATTTACATCTAACGAGAAACATTTGTGAAATCAAATAAAAACTGAAAGAAGTTTTTAAATTTTAACTTATACTTCCAGGTACTCGGGTATGATAAAAATGCAAGTATATTTTTAATGCCCACATATGCTTTAAAGACACGTGCTTTAAGTTGTTCCTGTTTTCTTTAGCACTGCCAGTGGTGTCAGTATGCTCATTAAAGAAGACACATTATTACTAGAAAAGAAGCAGATGCCAAACTGTTAATGTTAGGAAATGTTCCAGAGATAAACGTCTGTGAATTGAACACAGTATTTCTTTAATAAATTTGAGAAGTCTCCTCTCGAGTGAATGATTTATCGCTTGTGTATTTGGCTCCCAGCTGCTCAGCACTCTTGATGTTTCTTCGTCTTAACTGGGAAAGGCAGTATATGAAAGGAAACCTCATACAGCACATTTGATTCCTTCTGAGTGGAGGAACCTTATGTATAATTCTTGTTTATGAGTTCATAGTTTATCAGTAATTCTTCTATTTTTTTAATCCTTCTCTTAGGAAAAAGACTTTTTGAAAGGTTTACATTCTGTTATTGGTGCCATTAATGCTTCTTAGAATGAATATCAGTGCTGCTTAAGTTGATTATGTCATCCATTATGAAAACCAGGAACTGGTAAACATTTGTGAAACACCTCCTCCAAGTATCCATATCCTAGACTTTAGAATTATGTGGTTTGGCAGGAGGGATTTAAGGCTGCTGGCCTTTTCTGATTGGGCTGCAAGGAAAGAACAAAAGCAGAAAGGACAGCTTTATCTTTTACTTCATGTAAAGTGTTGTACAGGGTATATTCTGTTTTTCTCATAATATTTTGTTAGAATCTTATGCTAGTTTATTTTATTACTGAACACACACACACACACACACACACACACATATATATATATATATATATATATATATATATATATATATATATACTTTTGAGACAGATTTTCACTGTGTAGCCCAAGCTGACCTCCACTTTGTTCCTCTGAGTGCTGGAACTACAGATGTGTGCCCCAGATGCTCACTATGCCAGGTTCTAAATGACCCCTGCAGTCATGGAACCACTGATAAAGGACAGATGGGATAATATGCATATGGAGACATCGCATTTTCATGCCACTAAGTCTCCTTTCCTCTGTTTCTGTGCACTCTTTTCAGTTTTTAAATTCTGTTTTATATCTCATTGACAACTAAACATCATTCTCTGTTTTACTGACTTTATTTTATCAGCTTTTCTGTCTAATCTGCTATTTATTTTGTCTGTCTATTTTGATTTTTAATTGTGACAATTAGCTACTCCTCTTCAAAGTATAATTTTATATACTCTCTTCCTGTTTGCTTATTCAATTTCTTAAACATTACCTGCTGTTATTTGGTAATCCATAACTAAAAATTCCAACTTGTGACTTACAGAGGTTAAATATTTTTGGGTTATGAGTGTTGATTATCATTTAGGGGCCCTTTCCTTTTGTTTGGACATTTCTTTCATCAGATCTTTTTTTCCTTTTCTCTCTTCGTTTTCTTTGTTCTTTTCTCTGCAAATCCACTCTATCTTAGCTTTTTTATATTTCCTTATGGATTCAACAGTTTTTTTCTGACTTTATGTATCCATGACTTGTTACCTGGTTGCAAGAGTTCCTTTGGAAGATGTAATAACCCATCATAGTGTAATTGCTTTCCAATTACTATGAATCTATTCAGTTTTTTTCTCCATGAAAAATTAAAATAGATGGAATGAAATACTTAATAATTTGGAAGGAATATTCTGATAGCTCAGATTATACAATCAATTTCAAATATACTTAAAATAAAACAACATAGATTAATAAGAAATACAAATACCAACCGCATGTGTGCTACATGCAGTCTTTGTTGGCAAAACAAAAAAGGTTAAGCCTGTAGCACTGTACCTTGAAAAAGGTTAAACAAACCTGTAGTTCTGCAATACATTAACAGAGTGTTTTGGGTTTACAGGTCCAAAGGACGATAGCTAAGCAGATTCAGATGGTGAGGCAGATCGGCAAAGGCCGCTATGGGGAAGTTTGGATGGGAAAGTGGCGAGGAGAAAAGGTAGCTGTGAAAGTGTTCTTCACCACGGAGGAGGCCAGCTGGTTCCGAGAGACTGAAATATACCAGACAGTCCTGATGAGACATGAGAACATCTTGGGTGAGTAACCATCTGCACATATGTGCTCAGGCTTCCCTCGCTCACTTCTGGCATTTTTCTCATACCTGCACGTGACCTGGTATGAGACATATAGAAAGTTTCTTCTTGACAGTGGGCCCTGGAGCCTCAGAGGCCTCTGATGGAAGACCTCCCAGGAGGATGACTAAGGTGCCTCTGTGAACACTCTCAGATGTTTTAGTTTAGTTTCCCTCCATAACAGGAAGTGCCAAGGTCATAAGGATGTGATCTGCCTGGGTCATTTGAGTAGGTGGGAGCCAAATCAGTGAAGTAGATTGACTTGAGTGAGGTTTATTTTGTAAGTAGTTTGAATCTATAATACCATAAAGGAACTTCAATACCACTGATCAGAAACAGGTTGCGTTTTTAGATATAAACACGCAATCTTTCTCATCCCTCTAATTTTGATTATCCCAACTTAATTATTTAATCCCATCAACATAGGCATAGTCACAAAATTAAGAGCAAATCTGAATAAAAGATATATGTGGTCAAACAATGATATTCAAGCACATGAATTATTCCAAGTCTTTTTATCTTTTGCCTTGTAGGATTCATTGCTGCAGATATCAAAGGGACTGGGTCCTGGACACAGTTGTACCTCATCACCGACTACCATGAAAATGGTTCCCTTTATGACTATTTGAAGTCCACCACTCTAGATGCTAAGGCCATGCTGAAGTTAGCTTACTCTTCTGTTAGCGGCCTCTGCCACTTACACACGGAAATCTTTAGCACTCAAGGCAAACCAGCAATTGCCCATCGGGATCTGAAAAGTAAGAACATCCTGGTGAAGAAAAACGGAACTTGCTGTATAGCTGACCTGGGCCTGGCTGTAAAATTTATTAGGTTGGTATCAAAGTGAGCAAATCCACTGTCCTTTAGATTTTCCTGCCATAGCTCAGTGCCTGTAAGATCTTCAAATCATTGAGGAAGGTCATAGATTTCAATATTTTGGGGGAGGAACATTTCTTGGTATTTCAGTGCTTCCTCATTAGTGACTTGGTTTAGCAACTCTTCTTGTTAGGTTTATTGCAGTCAAGTAGCTATATAGAAAAGAGATAGTTAATGCCTGGGAGTCTCTTGTTGAAATTTCATCTAATATTTCTAAGAAGGGAGAGATTTCAGGAAAGGGCCATCAGCTATGTAGTCTCCGTGTTTATTCTGGTATAGTACAGGAAAGATAATCCACATAGGTTCTTTAAAGCACAGCTAGTATCCACTGCTAGGATTATGTACTTAGACCATAAATACATCACCTGGGTATACACACCAGAACATATTGGGTGTGGTTTGTACACCTAGGTACAGGTGACATTAGCACAGTGGGGAGGGGTCAGACCTAAGAGCTGTGACTCTATTTTACTCATAATTGTCTTTAATAAGGGTAGCTCCTTTTATCTAGGAGATGATTTACTTAGAGAAAATGAGCACAAAACAGGAGGAATTTGTGAGTCACTGGTGAGGAGGGACATCATGGATAACAAACTGAAGTTTTTCATCTTTAAAAACAAAGTAAAGGAAGTATACTAGACATAAATATGTTAGAAATATAAACCCCCTTGCCAAATGATTATTAAATACTCATTCTCTTCAATTTGTGAACATCATCCATTTAATGCCTCTTCCAAAGAAGCAAATACACAAATCAATAAATAATTCTCCCCATGTGTCTGCAATTATCAATCTTTCTTTCTTTCTCTGTTCAGTTTCTTCACAGAGGCCCGAGGACCATCTTTTCTCATCCTCGTTGTTTGTAAGGTCTTGAAACACGTCCTGGATGACTTCATTGTTTGCATTACACTCTAGGCCTTACCTTTCTTATTACTATCCTATGTCCCCAGCATCCAAAGGGTTTCCTTCTTTTTATCACTTTGCTTTTATACCCCGGCTTCCTCTTTTTTCCTTTCACTGGTTTTACTATTGTTTCACTGCTTAAATATTTCCCCCTGTGTTGGCCTTTCCTTTCTATTTCATGGTTTGGTTGCACTATTCTAAAATACAGATTGAGTAACATCTTCCTTGGTTACTTAGTCTTTGACTTTCTTGGTTGAATAAATTTTACCTTCCTGATACTTGTTATTGCTGCTGGCCAGTTTAGACCCTCTACACTTTTTCTAGGCTTCAAGTAAAGCCTTATGCAGCTTTCTCTTTGTTGGTTAGCTTTCTAGACTCTTGTCTATGTTCTTTTTTATTTTTTTTTAAGTTTTTATTGGCTTAAAATTATATATATTAACACATTGATATGCTCAGTATCATAGGTTCTTAGAAAAGCCATTGAATCCATGATGACATTCCCTCTTATGCATTAATTATCCCCCCCATGACTCTTACATTCTTTCCGCCCCCTCTTCCGCAAATTTCCCTGAGTCATAGTGGGTGAGTTTATATTTTGCATAGTTATTAGGTTTTTAAGAGTCTGTAGATTTGTATTTTGAACAATTTTGGGCACCCTTGGTGCCTCTGTCTATCGTCCTTCCCCAGGTTATCTGCCTTGCTGTGGGACTAGCTCACTTCCTTAGAGGTTGCATTTGGGCTCTAAATGGTGAGTTTGAGGTGAATGGTGTCCTGCTTGGGTGTCCCCATCAAGTCATGTCCCTTTGGTGGAGTTCAGTTGTCCCTGGTTCACGTTGCTTTCTGGAGAGGCTGCTACTCATCCACCATCTTGTTAAACCCCCTTGTCTATGTTCTTGAAGCATAATCTTGGAGATTATTAATGATTTCATGGTTTCCCGTGTCTTTGGGTTAACAGGTAGGCATGCTCCCTTGATGCACTGGACTCTCTCTTCTGCCTCTGTTCTCACCTCACTGCTCACTGCTTACCTTTCCTATAGCTATTCTGAATATATGTCTTTTTTCACATTATTTTAATATTCTTTTATGATTACTTGAATACTCATATCACCTTCTGTATGTAAAGCAATTAACAATATCCACAGTTTCCGCCTCACAGACACCTTCTGTTGTTAGTCTCTTATAAAGTCATATATTTACATAGGCTTATATCTCCCAGTGTGCTCTGATACATATTGTGGTGCTTCCCACATTGTTTCACAATGATCATTGATTACTTATCTGTCCCTCCCTGTGAAGTCAGTCTCTTGAAGGTATGTATATGACGTATTTTTTTCAAATTTCCATCCCAGTGGGTTTGCTATTACTGACGTGTTGCTTAGTTTTAAAAATGTACTATATAAATAAATAATTGTATATGATGATAGGAGACAGGAAAGAAGGCCTTTATCCTAGCTCCAGACAACCTGTGTGTTCTAGACTAAGTCCATCCTTCCAGTTTCATATTCCATAAGCTCTCTAATTTGTGTGTTTTCTTTTGTATGACTAAAAGACTTGAATTTTTCCTTACATATCCCACATTTACTACTACCTTTTTTATTTTTTTAATTTGAATATCTTTATTATTGATAATTAAATATATTGTATGAGCAAATCTGGTGATAGTACCCCCATTTCTCTCCTCTCTCTCCCCAACCCACTGACAACCCTCCTCGATATACATACTGGATCTGTCCTTGGGGTAAGAGGCTATGAATTGCACAAGAAGTAGCCAGGTTTTTATCCCTGTTGTGTGTTGTTGCTGAGGGGGGGCAATGTCTCTGGATATTCTCCTCTACCATGGCTCTTCCAGTCTTTTGACCCCCCCTCTTCCACTCAGTTACCTGAGTCATGGTGGGTGAGTTTTGAGTCTGCTTTATTTTTGAGATCTTAAGTGTCTCTGGACTTCTATGTTAGGTTGTGTTGGGTATCAGTGGTATCTTGTCTCCATTGACAGAGTCCCTAGCTTGGAGCCTACTTTCTTCTCCATATACCTTTATCACTTCTTAGAGATGCCACTAAGTCAGCTTATTCACTCAAATCCTGGAATAATGACACTATCTTCCATATCCTGTAGTGATTTTTATGGTTATGTCTGCCTAAAGTTATTATGCATCAACTCCTGCTAATCACTGGGCATCTTGAGAGCAGGATCCATGCCAAATGGAAAAGTATGTCCTTTTTGTTATGATAGAGTAAGTTACCTGTTATAACTTCCTATTGCTTTAAAACAATAAATGTAGGGGTAGGAAAGTAATTGAGACCCCCATCTTCTTTATATACTTTAAAACAAAAAATAAGTATCTACTATGTTTCTGAAATTTATCTCTGCTTACTATAAGGAGAATTAATTTCATAACCTCTCAAATTCTGACTCCAAGTAGTGGTGGGAACACTTAAAGCCACAGTTCAAAGATGTGCTTGGCATATATTGGCCAGCTCATCAAGGGAGGGGAGAGATGAGGGTGCTGGTTCAGATACTGGCTGCACAGATTGGGCCTCAATTTTTATTTGAGGAGAAGTTTATATTTGATAATTTCCATTATCTTTATTTGAATATCCTATGTGCCAGAGTTTGGCTGTCCCAGTCTTTTGAGACTTTTTTATTCATTTCTTTGATTTTCACCCTTCCTGACCATTTCCTGTTTTGTGTATGTCTGTGCAGATATCTAGGGCATTTTATTGCAAGCGGAATCATCGCTAACTTGCTTTTGAATTTTCGTATATGAACTTCCTGTAACAATTTAATCTTAACTGCAGTGTCCCCATGGCAGTAAATGTTCTCTAAGGTTTTTAGGTCATTTTGGAGGAGGCTCCTAGGAACTTGAGAGTCACAGGCAGAGCCCTGCTGATTCCTTAGAGACTTCCTGTTCATATCACATTTTGCTCTATATTGGTTTCTTCTTGCTGATGCATCTCCTGCTCAACTGAGATTTAATTCAGGTGATGCCCTGCCAGACATCACCATCCTCCTGCCTTTCCCCGGTAGGAGAAAGCAATGATGGCCTTGGACAAACTTATATAGCTTTTCATGATTCACCCTGGAGGATTAAGCCTCCCGTCTGGTATGATGGTTTCAGAATAAAGTATTTTCTTAGGAGGAAAATAAATCCTGGCTTAGGGCAGCTTAGGTGTTAAATTTTAACCAGGAAAGCCTAGAGTGAAAAGACTAGGTTGTTGCACACACCTCTTTATTGATGGTTTTTAAATTCTCCCATGTACAAAAAGGGGAGTTGCCCTGCATTAGGTACTGAATTTTCTGAGTTCTTCTAATGCCTTTCTTTCTGTAATGCTTTTGGTTTGTATAATTATTGTATTGTGTGTTTTTTAGTGCCACGGATCAATAACTCACAAAAGTCAAATCAGTGAGCTCATTAGTGAGAGCAACAACGTTCCCCATCAAGGTTTCTGGAGAAACCTCTACTCTCTATTAAGGAGATTTTAGTTCTGAAGTTCTAAGATACTATAAGATTGCTCAGAATTTGACCCTAGCAGCCCTGAACCCCAATGAAAAAGACTCCTGAAAGTGCCCCTCCCTGGTGGGCTTCTTGATGTGCCCAGTCCAGATGAGGAAACTGGTTCCATAGCCAATCTTCATTAAGGAGTCTACAAGAGACAAAGGTTGTGTTTAGCCATCCGCAAGCCCCTGGGAATCTTTCACACTTTAGAGTATGTCTGGTAGAAGGGTGATTTAATATTCCACAGTGTATGTAGTTTATCATTGATTTCAAACTTCCTAAGCAAGCGAATGGCCTCCTTCATGTCTTCATTCATGTGCTCTTGTAAGTTGTGGTTCTTAGTTTTATGAAGCTTAAACCTGACTTAAGGTGTTCAGTGTTGGCTTGTACTGTCTTTCTCCATCTGCTAGCTCTTTACCTCATCCTGCCCTCTCCTTTCTTCTCTGTCTTAGGTTTCAGAGGCTTCCAGCAAGAGGCTCAGCCCCAGGAGGTGAAAGCTGGAAAGTAGAGCCCCCTTGTGGGAACTTTTCATTCCAGATCACTTCTCATTGCCTCAGTGGGCTCTGCTCATTTCTTTCAGGATGTGTCCAGTGTTTGTGCTGACCACCAGTGGAGTTTTCCATTGCTAACACTTCTTCCTGGAATTCCTGAAGCTTGATTAATATGAGAAATAGTCAGTACCAAAGCTAATAGAGATACAACTTTTAGCACTCCCCTTATTCTCTGCCACCAAACTCAAAATGATTTTAGCTGCCCTTAGCCCGTGTGTCACTGAGTGCCTAAGGCACAAGTTGCTCACCAAGTTCTGTGGGTCCTCCCTCCCATTTTCCTATCTCCTCAGGGTCCTGATCTAAGGCTCCATTTCCAGCCTTTCTGCAGTTCTGACTTTCTTCTCACCATCATACTCACACCTACAGTGCACACATGTTTCACCAGTCAATTGTGTCCTATAACGATGTGCTGGGCACCATCTGCCCAGGTTCTGGCATTATAATTGATGTGAATGAGGCCAGTGGGAAATGTGTCTCCAGCAGGATGTGTGGCTTCCGACACCGTCTCCTTGGCATGGCCCTGCCTGACACCTTCAGAAAAGAGATCAGGCTTACTCTGCTGCTTTGCTTCCCTGTCATTACCCATATCTCCTGCACACAGTGTCAGCCTTGTCCTTTGCCCCCATCCCTTGCCATTGAAACAGGGTCCTTGAGAACCCATACTTATTCCTGGGTTGGAAGGAGCCAGGCACACAGGAGGCTCTTTGGCCCTCACTGAATCTGACTTCATAAAATTCGTGTTGGTGTATCATGACCCTGTCATCTAGTGACTGTTCAAATATGCATACCTGGTTCCCATGCCTCTTCAAGTAAAGTCAACTAAGGCAAGCCCTTCAGTTTGAGCTTCAACTAAAATTAGACTTTAACCTCCCCATCCTATCTAATTACAGGAGGGAAGTTGGCATCATCCAGAGCATATCAGAATTCTGAGACACTTTTTTACTCTCTGGCTTCTTCACCTTCTATCTCTTTTCTCTTATATACTATGTACCATTTCCATATAGGTGCTCAGCATTTTCCCCAAATGACCATCATGATTGAACCCATCTTCCCTGGGGATTATGGTAGATGATATTGTATAAAATTTAGTCCTACAAGTCAGACCACCAAGATATTGTGTCTGATTATTTTTTCCTTCTGAGAATTTTATATGATGACCTTAGGCCAGAAGAGAGAACTGTTCTTCCCTCTGGCTGACTTCCTTCTTTCAGCCTTTTATGGCACTGTTTTTTTCTTACAGAGAAAATTGTACACATTTTTATTTTATCATGCTCCAGTCTTACTTTGTCTAATATTTAAAATAAAAATATCTCCAAGTATGAATCTAGAGGCCATCCATGTTGTATAATAAAGCCCTGAAGTTCAATGCCAAAAAGTATGTATCTCAAACATTATTTCTTCCCAAGGAGGGGTTTACTTTACATCTTGTATGTCCTTCAAATTGAGTTACTTATGTATTTATTTAATATTTCAATTCTACTTAAGTCTCTGTCTCCTTGGTACTCCTTAGTGCAGGAAAAAGCCTTGTTGAGTCTAGTGGGAATATTAATTACAGACTTACAATAGCATAAAATATTCATGAAAGTCTGAGCCTCTTCTTCAGTCATGACCCTTTGTACGCATGTCTCCCACCCGTCTTCATGGTAAAGGTGAAGCAATCAGGTTTCCCTGACATTTAATGAAGCACCTACATTTTAAGCAATGTTTTTAGTTCTCCTTGGAATTTATCCTTTTGCTAATTTTGTCCAGTTTATAAATTCCTTTTGAACCTATATCTTAATCCTTGAAATGTACCTTTTCTAATTTTTGACCTTGTTGGGTTCTTTTTCCTTATGACATGTTTATCCTTATGATGTGTTGTAAACATACACAAAGTATCTTAAAAGACACCCGAATAATAATTCAGTATTAACAGTTGTTAATATTTTGACTTAGTTTTCTCTTTTTCCTTTTAGAATAAATAAAATATTGAATAGAGTTTAGTTCCTCCCCTCTTTTCTTCCTTTCTGTCTCTCCTAGAAGTAGCCAAGATTATTATTCAAGGTGGGAGTTATATTTCCTGCATGTGGTTTTAGAAGTTTTAAAATTTTAAATGGTTTTTAAGTTCTGCATGTGGTTTTAGAAGTTTACTGATTATATGAGTAGTCACCACAGTGTGCAGAATTATTCAGTGGGCTTGGAATTATTTCCTTCACTTCCACACCTCTTCTTCCATGTTCAGCTTTTCTTTCCAACTTTCTTCCTCTTGGAAAAGGAGGCTAGAACAAACCCACTCTGATCTTGTCTGTTTGCTTCGTTTTCTTTGACCCTTTCCTCCAGTAACCTCGGAAATGCACATCACCTGCTGACTCTACTTTCTTTTTTCTTCTTTATTCTTGGTATGTTAGTGCTCAGTTTAATTTTGGTTTTGGCCTTCCTTAAAGATTAATATAAATTCAGTGTTTCCCTGTCATTACTTGAGAGCAGGTAAAATCCTTCTGAAAATCTAAGAGATGTTGTTTAAGTACTCTCCAGCATACAAACAATCCTGGAGGAACAAGGGGCAGAGCTTTATATCCTGGAGAATGGACACAAGCTGCTGGTAGTTACAGAATAGGGATCGCCATTAGATTATTAGTAATCTTTTACAAAATTAATTTGCCCGATAAGATTCAGTCTGTATGTTGTTACTTTCTCTTTTTCTGGCCTTTGTGTAACAGACTTTTACACTTCTCAGTAAATTATAGCAAAGGTTAAGCAGGCCTTTTCATTTCATTTCAAGCTCATCATTTTCCTACCTTGTTCAAGGTGCATAATGAGTGGAGACGTACTGGGACTTTCCTCTTCAGGATCACACCAAATGATGACATCAGATATTTGGGACTCAGAAAACATTAAGCTGTCTTTAAGCTCTAAGCTATTTATTCACATACTATTGGGAAGACGTTTTTCTAATACTCACAGGGAGCAGGTTATTTAAACACCGTTAGGAATGTCCTGTTGGTGACAGAGGAAGGGGAGGAGGTTGATTATCCAGACCCTGTGTGTTGTAAGGAAAGAACTAGAGTCTTTGCCTTTGCAAGCCTTGATGATTAACTGTTATAATAGTTGAGAAGAAAAAAAGTTTAGAATTGATGCGCATCTGATCTAGCGACTATTAATACTAATACAGAGTAGCAGTTACCTCTCAGTATTAGAGCACATGTCTCCATATTACACATCCCTGGACCACCAGATCCGAATAACCACTTAGTAAGCAGGTAAGAGTGAAAATGGACTGGAGCTGTTCAAATCTCCTGCCACTGTGGTCAGAATGCTCCTGGCTTTGCTGATGTACTCTTGAGAGCCCTGGCTTAAGACAGTTGTTTTCCTTTACCAGTGTATATCCTCTTTCTGTTTCAAACCTGTACATTTTTTCCTGCCTAGAACTAGGATTCCTTACCTGGGGCCACTCAAATCTTCCTCTGATGGTTATAAATAACCCACATAGGCAGGACATTCATGAAATAATTGCTGAGCGGTGTTGACAGGTAAAGTAGGAGGAGGGAAATGGGAACTGGAGCTAGTGCTTTTCAGCCTGTCATTTGAATTTTTTTCCAATTTTGACATTTTTATACATGCTTAAATGTATTTTTATCTTATTTTCCCCAATTACTGTATTACATCCCCTTCCCCTCCCATTCATAACCTTCTTCCCCGTTAATCCCATTTTACTTCCAACCTCTTTAAAACCACTGGGTTAAATTAGGGTTGTTTACATGATCCTAGGTGGGAGGTTATTTACTGTGGATTGGACAACTTCCCGGTGGCCACACACCACTGTTGAACCTAACTCCCACCTTCCCAGCAACTATTAGCTGCTATTAGGTAGTCTGGGAGGTCTCATGTGTCCTTCCGTCAATGGTGAAGTATTAGAAACCTCAGCTTCTGTGTTCATGACTTTAATGGTCACGTGTCCGGAAGATAGCATTTCCCCATCCTCCTGTTTTTACATTGTTTTTGGTTTTTGGCTTACCTTTAAGCCCATTTTATGCATATATTCCTCTCTTAAATGCTACTATATAAATACATTTAAAATAGCATTTTGCTATTACATCATATGGCAAATATTGAAAAGTAATGACGTGACATCTTTTCCTAGTCCTAGGAAAGTGCTCAGGACACTTAAGATCTTATGCAGATGATAGGGACTGTTTAACTGGTTTTCTTTTTTTAATTTTGCACTTTAACTTTTATTTTTGGAAAACAAGCTATTTATTACACTTGGAAAACCATAAAGCATCTGATGACATGTCAGTTTAAATAGATTTATGTGAAGGATTTTATCTGGAAGTGAATTTTAAAAGGTCTGAAATGAAGTTTGATAGTTACATTTTCAGGAATATAAACAATTTTAAGACAATGAGGGATATTTGCAGTGAGGTTTCAGTGAATATAAACCATTTTCAGATAAAGATGGATATCCGCCTCACCTGAAACTTCACCAAATGGTGCTACGTGTTTGATGGTTCAGTAGAGAATGAAATAAGATCAAACCCAGTGTTATTTTTAAAGCCACTAGAATTTTTGTAGGTTTGATATTGTCTCTGACAAATATGGTCAGTGAGGAATGTGACGTGTGTGTCTGCTTTCCATGCTGGGTAGAGAGGCCTTTGAATACTTGAGAGGCAGCAGAGTATGATACAAAGAAAAAAATGCACTATCTTGGCACTCATAGAATAGGAAGGCTCTCCCAAGTTTTTCCACAAGTTTTGGCCTAATAATGAGTAGGTTTTCTGTTTCATAGTGTCTTGTCTTGTCCAGTCTGGGGTTGTATCTCTTCCTCTTGGTGTCTTTCCTTCTGGATATTTTTTAGAATTATGAAGCTGCCAACATGGGTATGGGTCTTTCCTGGCAGGGATCTTAGGTGTTCCCTTGAATAGCCAGCCTAATAGTCCAGCAATTTCAAAGTGTGGACTCAGAACTCGGGCTCAGCTCACTGCACTGAAGCAGTGGCCACCACAGGCCAAGCGTGGTCCTCTGTCCTCCATTCATTTCTCTCAGTTTGTGACAAGCAATAATGAAAGAACCACACGATGAAATCTTCATAAATTTAACATTTCCCAAGATTCCTTTCTTCCCCCTTTAAAAACTAAATATCATTTGGTTCATGAAACAGCTAGTCATTAGTAGAATCTTTTATATATATATATATCTTTATCAAATAAAACATTTGCAAATCTTTATCAGTCCTCTTCCTCCTGTCTTCTTGTTTGTAGATTGAAAATCCTCACAATGCCTGCTTCCAGAATATTCTTCAGGTGCAGCTGCATGGGTCAGTGCTTGACTAGCATGTGTGAGGCCCTAATTTGAACACTAGTACCACTAATTACTTAAAAATAAACTGTTATCTCAGGCCAAGTAGATATGCATTCCTACTTCTCACAAAAGCAAAGCCATTATATGAGAGGAATGTACTTTTTAGAAATACATAGTTTAGAGTCTAAATCTGATTTAGTAATAATATAATTTTATATGTTGCAGCTTCATTTGCAGTGGATGTTTAACCTGTGAACATTTTATAGAACTTTCAGCCTGAACTTTTTCTTGAGGAAATGTTCTGTTTCCCAAAAGCTTGTCCTGTCTTTTTTTCACTAAAGCTCTTGCTCAAAGAATCACCTCTGTAATTTGTGGGGTTTCTTCAGTGCTACTAATGGTTCACTTTATTTTTTCTTAGTGATACCAATGAAGTTGACATCCCACCCAACACCCGAGTTGGCACCAAGCGCTACATGCCTCCAGAAGTTTTGGACGAGAGCTTGAACAGAAACCACTTCCAGTCTTACATCATGGCCGACATGTACAGCTTTGGGCTCATCCTCTGGGAGATTGCCAGGAGGTGTGTTTCAGGAGGTAAGAAATGACATTTGCAGATCTTTCCTTTAAATTCAACATCAAAGTAGCATATTGTCTACAATACCAGGCTTCTTTTATTTTTCTCTTTCTTTCTATGGATGTGGTCAGCTTCCTTCCAGAAAATACTTGACATTTAGAACCGTCTTTGACTGACTGCATTGTCCTCCCCACCTACGACCTCTCGACTCACTGTCAGCTCCCCCAGCTTGTCAGATAGCATCCTCTGCTACTCTGTATTGTTGTATAGATCACAGATTCTTGCTCCTACAATTGCTTCATGGAGTCAGTCCCCTTCCTCCCCTTTCTAGCTTCTCACCTACCTTCTGGGCTCCATTCCTTATTCTTGGGCCCATTCCCTCTACTCTGCAGAGGTTATCCTAGAGACGTTAATGTGGCTGGGGACATTTCTGGACTCTCCTGTTTCTTTACTTTCTATGAAATTTCCTCATATACTGATTTGAAAGCATCAATTTTGTCAAGAGGAAATTTAAGCAGCAGGATATTGTTACTACTCATGATAATTTTTCCACAATATAAGGTTTCCCTATTAAGACAGAGTATAGTAATTGAGATGTCATTAACTATCTGAACACAGCATTGTTGTATGCCTATAATTACTATGACATAATCTGTCTAAGGCTCTTGGGAACTAAGACTAGAACATATCTTGTGTGTTATTCTGCACACGGTTGTGCTCATTCACAAAGCTTGATGCTGCTGTTATTCCTATGGATGGCCAGTTGAAACATGAGCCTGACCCAGATTGTGAAAGTGTAAGTTCCCCATAGTAGTAGGAATGGGTCTTACATGCCCAATGCTACTTATTTGTAATACGTGGACAAGTTACTAAATTTTCTCCGTTTCACTGTTTTCTTAAGAAAGAAGCAAAGAGGCAAATCATTGTGACTAGACCATGAATTTTCATTGCTTGTAAAAGGGTTCAGTGAATGTAAAGGGAATTAAACTGCTTTACACATACATAGTACTTAGTACATGTTAACAGTACATACATTTAATTTCTATTTTGTTTTGTGGTGCCATAACATATGTATACTAATATTTAAACATTTAAAGAAAATAACCTGCAAATATTCATTTTCATAAGGTTAGAAAGATTATCTTCAGTGATACAACACCTTAAAGTCACCTTGGAAATCGTGAGCCTCACAAGCACAGGATCACGCTCCTTTTGAAGTGAGAGAACAACTTTGCCCAAGGGAAAGTTCATGCAGGAAGTTTTCTTTAAAAAGTTATTGAAAAAATATCTTTCAACTTAAGCATGGAGAAATAAGCAAAATACAAATGAACTAATTGCATATGCTTTGATATCCTGCTGTGTGAAGGCCTATTCCCAGACCCTCTGCCCCCAATTAAATTAGGCTGTGAAAGCTACAGGTGTAGCAGAGTACAGGGCTGCTTTTCTGCTTTTGTTTTCCTGAGTATTGACAGCAGGTGGGACTACAAACAGGAAGCCTACATTTCAGAGCCTATGGGTCAAATAGAGAAGAAATGATCTTCATCTTAGAAATAAGCTACCTTGTACACAGCAGGCGGGCCTCACTTGCTTTACATGGAGATTGAGAGGTGTCCCTGCCTGAGGTTGACTTGTAGTTTCTTCAGAGGACAGAGGTCCTGCTCTGCCCGCCTCCATTCTCATAGGCCTGGCTCACCTAACCATTTGACCCATTTTTCCTCAGTAGAAATGTCCCTCCTGTAGTGTTTGTGACAATTTAATAAGATAAATTGTATAGCATGTCTTCATGCTTGGCAGGCTCTCAGTCACTGTTTTTTTAAATTTGTTTGCTTGTTTTTCTAGTTTTTCTTGAGAGGCAAGGCCCTGTGTTTCTTCTATTCTCTAATACTTTACCCTGTGGAGAAGCTTTCTGAGCTCTTCTTTCTCGTCCTGTCACCTGTGGTTAATGTGACTCACCAGAGGCAGGGCTTTCAAAGTCTGAGAGGAAATGACAGAAACTAAGAGTGTCATCGACTGTATTCAATGAGAATTTACATGGAAAACTCTGATAACTTGGTTGAATAAGAAAAAAAAAAGGAACAATTTGTAGTTCAAAGCCAGAACTTGATTAAGTTTTAATTTTATGTGGGTAGCTCTTCCTGTGTGTGTGTATGCACACACTCGTGTTGTAGTTTATACCTAACTATCCAGGAGATGGCCAATGTTAGGCATTGAGGAAGATATGAGGTGAACTGAATATAGTCCTCCTCTACAAGATGTTTCTATGATCACTGTCCTGAGAGTTGGAAAGGGAGGAAGAACTGCAGTGTGGTCTCCTGAGTGGTCTAAGTTCATAATGAGATGCGATGGAAGAAAATTAGAAAGATAATACTCTGTAGTTTACAAGTGATATGATGAGTAAGTTTCAGTTTAGAAGAAAAGGAATGACACCAATTTTGCCTGAGTTAAATCCCAGTGAAATTTTTAAAAAATATTTATTCATTTTCAAGCAGAGAGAGAGAGAGAGAGAGAGAGAGAGAGAGAGAGAGAGAGAGAGAGAGAGAGAGAGAGAACCAGGGTCACCACCTTGTGGCTCTGGCTTACATGGGTACTGGGGAATTGAACTGGGGGTCTTAGGCACTGGAGACAATTGCCTTAACCGCTGAGGCATCTCTCCAGCCCCCAGTGAAAATTTTGTTGTTCTTTTGTTTTTTTGAGACAGGATCTCACTATGTACCCCAAGTGAGCTTGTAACTCTCTAGGAAATCCAGGTTAGCCTGGAACTCTCACAGCTGCCCATACTAGCTTTGAGCACTAACCTATGGTCTTCCTTACTGGGATTATAGATATATCATCACACCCAGCTAAACCCCAATGAATTTCAAGGAATTTAATGCTATAGCATATAATCTGATTAACTGATATTTATTTCAGGGCAATAGCAATAATATTTCTGTAAAATGTGATTTTTGGATTGAATCTAAAAAGACTTCTCAGAGAAATGCTCTTCATTATTTGAGGATGGGAGTTGCTTAGAATTAATTTGTGAAGAGCTCATCAGATAAAGTTAACAAAAAATCCTGGTAACCCACCTTTTAAATGAGCAAGGCCAAAGAGTAGAATTAGCTATTAGAAAGGATGAGATGAAATAATTTGTACAAACAATTAAAGACTTAAATCATAATATTTTTGGGGTACATAATTTTGCAAATATTGAATTTCTTGTGATTAAGCATTAAAAGTGGATTTGATATTTTACTCAATTAGAACATACTTGTAAACTTACTATGATCCTGATCTAGTGCTATGGTAATAGAAGCAATCACATTTCTGCTACTGATTCAAGATGTGTCTTCCAAATTTGCCTTGAGATCTAATACAAAGTTTTAAAAATTGGCCTTTGTAAAATTAGAAGAAAATTTGAGGTGCTTGTTTAACTTAGAAGTTAGGGAATAAAAGCTTGAAGACTATTGACAATATTTTTTGAGTTTTTTTTCTAAATTAGCTAAAAAAACCTTTAGGATAAATGTTTTTTCCCCAATATTTACCTTATTTTTTTCTTCTGTGGTCAGCCTGAGCTGGTATTTCTTTGGAGAAAAGCTTTGTATTGGATTTTCTCTGGTTTACATAAAATAATAATAATGGAAACATATTTTTAGGCATAGTAGAAGAATACCAGCTTCCCTACCATGACCTGGTGCCCAGTGACCCCTCTTATGAGGACATGAGAGAAATCGTTTGCATCAAGAAGCTACGCCCTTCATTCCCCAATCGGTGGAGTAGTGATGAGGTGAGGCTTTGTTGTTGAACTTCTTTGTTTTGGCATTGATGGTAATCATTGCAGTTACTTGTGTGAAGTTATTTGTAGTGTGTCAAACCTGCTCATTTAATTCAGACTTTATTTTGCCCTGTAGAGTATATTGATTGCGTGATCAACACTGAGGCTACATAAGAGTTAACTTTTTGTTCACTTGTTTATCAAGTCTTGGCTGTTATTTCTTTCTGTGTTTGATAGCACCGTGATTATTCTTCTTTCTATAACAAATCCAGGCCCATATTTCTGGGACAAGGTGGGCACCTGAAGAGCTGAGTTTCCATATGGTGCAGTGACACAGGTGGCCATCTTAGTACTAGGACATAATCTGAGAAAATGTGGTCCTGTCACGCTAAGGGCTTCGAAATGAACCTAAATATACAGGGAAAGCTGTTGCAAGGCAGGATGAAGCGTGTGGAGCAGAGCAGGTCTCTCCTGTCTCTTTCCAGATCTAGTATCTCGCCACCCCACCCTCCATGAGACCTAACTCCACCTGAGCCTCTGGCAGGTGGAAACTCTAGAGATGGTTTGAAGTACACTCAGAAAAAAAAAAAAAAAACAAAACAACTTCTTAACAAAATATGTCCTAACCACCCACACTGTTTATAAAATAATGGTAGTGAAATTCCTTGAAAAAATGTTTTTATGTCTATTTAACAAAATGAGCTTTTCAATGAGCTGTGCCCAACAGGTTACATTATTTTTGAGGAGGCTGTGGGTATTAGTGTTGTTTGAAAGCCTTTCGCTTAGGATTCTAATGAAATGAAATTGTGATTTGCAATAAGAACAGTAATTGATGGACCTGATGTACCACGGGAGAGCTCAGGAGAAAGTTTCAGCAGTGCTTTCACAGGTCATTAATCTTGCTAAGTGGAACAGCATTGCACTAGTAGAGTAGCACTCTGCTGTGATTTAGGAATCACCACCTTCCTTTGAATAGTACAGAATAGATAAAATAAGATTTAAACACATGAAGTGTTATAAACAATCGGGGAGTGGTGAGGGGAATACAGCCTTCCTGTGTAGTTTTGTATTTCCTTAAAAGTTATCTTCTGCAGTTAGCAAAGCTACCTACTTGCTCCGTGACAAGGAAGACAGTAAAGTCTATCTGAGTCAGTGTCGTTTTCATGCAAAGAATGGAATTTTATTTCTGCATCGTTTTAGGAGTACTTTAAGAATATATTCCTATGTTATGAACCCGAAAGTAAAAGCCAAATATCAAGTGTTAGCCTTGTGGAGAAAGCGTTTCTCTAACACCAATCCTGCCTTCCCTGTCTTTCACAGTGTCTCAGGCAGATGGGGAAACTCATGACAGAGTGCTGGGCTCACAATCCAGCCTCAAGGCTCACAGCCCTGCGTGTTAAGAAAACACTTGCCAAAATGTCAGAGTCCCAGGATATTAAGCTCTGACGTAGGATGCTCTTCTGCTTGTGGGCAGAGCATGAGACGTTATGGAAGAATCCACAGCACAAGCCTTGAACATTGTCCTGCTGCCCAGTGGGTTCAGTCCTCCCCTCTCAGGGAGCAAGCTGGACACTCAGAGAGGTTCTAGAAGCACAGACTCACTGTGGCTCTCCAAGGAGGGAAGAAACCATTCGGGTAACTTGTTCAAGACATAATGCATGTTGCTTTCTAAGAAAGCCCTGTATTTTGGGATTGCCATTTTTTAAAAAGATGCTTTAATTTTGCCAAAATAAAACAAATACTTAGATGTTTTAAGGTTTATACAACTGTATTTACAATGACAGCAACAATTTTCCCAGAAATTTTGCTGGGAGGTGAATGAAAAAATGTTTTCATTGCAAAATGTCCTTACATACTACAAATGGAAAGTCTATAAATGTGGATCAGAACTTGACTTGCACCCCCAACACCTACCCCAACTGTCCCCCTGGGACTCCTTGGCCGATCTGCAGTGAGGCTGCCTCATCCACATGAATGCACCTGTGTCCATGTTCCACCTGTCTGGGACCACATTTAGAATTCCTGCAGGTGGCTGCCTGCAGCTTCAGACAATGTGGAACAAATGAAGGATTTTTGTGCCTCTTGTAAAAGTATACGTTGATGGGTGTTCTTCAAAACCACTCCTGCTTCTGATTGTGTTCGACCTCTTCCTTTTCATTAAACACAAGCAAAGCTTTTTCATGTGCTGAGAACTGACCTGTGCAGGCTTTTGATCTCTCAAATCAGAAGATCAATATTAAATCAAATCGCTGTGAGTTGTGTTAAAGACAAGGTACTTTCAAATAGAGGTAATTTGCTTTTGTGTTGTAAGAAAAGCATGCTGACCAGGTAAGGGCACAGGCTGGAGGTGCAGAGGGCTTGTTTTTGACAAGGGTGAAGGAGCGCATCCCAGAAGCCCAAGGAAGAAGGATGGAGTCCTTGTGTGTATACAGACAAGGACAGGTTCTTTTGGTTATTGTTTGTCTGTTGTGTCTCCGAGTTAAGGAAGAGAGAGGGAGCATATGTCAGATCACGTTTACTAAATTTTAATTACAAAATCAGTAACAGACTTCAGGTGGACTAGAAGAGGAAAATAATGAAGGCCACAGTGGCTGCTGCTGAGGTTTAATTTAGCATAGACATCAATCAAGTATGGACCTGTTGAGTGATTGTTTCACACTTTAAGATACTGACTAAATTTGTTCTCATGCTCAATTTACCATTTAACTTATTGTGTTTGTTCTTTAAGGCACTTGAACAAAAAATATCTCTTCATTTATTCAGTTCTATAGGGTTTTAACTTTTGAGTCCATGAGCAAAATCAATGACAGGGTTACTATTCCTTAGCAGCAGGAATATAATAAATTTTGAGATTGTACACAGCCCTCTCTCTACTTTATTCATTTCATTTCCTTACTGTGTTTTTCCTTTGCTGCTTAGAAATTCTTTATTGGTTAGAAAGGAATTTGGAAATACTTCTCTCTTGGCCTTCCAACAAGACATTCCATTCAGAAGACTCCAGGGGGCAGTGTTCTCCTTACACATTTTCACCTCTGGGAAATTGGAAGAGAGAGCATTTTGGAAAAATTGACAGCTGCATGAAAAAAATGAGAAAATATTTTTCTCGCTTCTGAAGTAGATTTGCAGCTGATGCCTTGCTCATCCTGGAGACGTGAGAGTCTGTGAGCCTTACAGTTTGATCAAACTTACGAGGGGAAGCAGAGCATTTTGTACTCACTCCCCAGCGTTTCACAGCCACACTGTGTTTTCCACTAAGAAAGAAGAATTTCTCAGTTCTTGAACTTGAAAATCAACACATGTAGAAACTACTGGTTCTTATATAAGGGCACAAACCTAAGGGTTCACTTCTTGATGTCAAATCATACCCTTTGTGATAGTTTAGAAGAAATACATGGGCAGAGCTAAGTGTGACAATCATCTGAGCCTCGGAGACAGATTTTGCAGGTGTGTCCAACCTATGGCCCGTGTGAATGTAGTCTGATACATGTCCATGACAGCATCCTATGACCTTGTCAAAAGATTGGACATAGCTGCAAGTTTAGGGCTTCTAGTCAGACCAACTTCAAACAACTAACGGTGTTTCATGTATTTTTCCAAATTTAAGTGAGATTTGGCTTACTTCTTAGAAAAAAATTGCTTTTTTTGTTGTTGTTGTTGACAATTTCTGAAACATAGAAAACTTCCAATCAGATTTTTTGTGGAGAGGTTCTTGAAGACTTGAAGGTAGATTAGATTTCTAGGGTTCCAATGAATAATTTAAAGTAAAAATGAAGCTCAAATTTCTCCTATAATATTCATTTGGGAAAAATTGACAGCCTAACCCTCAATCTTGAAATTATTCCTAAAATACTTAAGATGACCCACTTAACTATATTTTCAATGAGATAAGAATTTATTTATGAAAATATGTTTATCTGTCTTACCAAAATCTGTTTAGGTAAAATTAAGTTCCTCTGGACCCTACTCACATCCCAATAATCCTCAATGATTTTTTTTTTTTATTTCTAGCAGCTCAGAAGTGAATTTAATTTCATTCTTATTTTTTTGCTTTGCCTTGAAGTTGTGTACAAACCTGGAAATTAGTAATGTAGTTAATGCTTACTTTCAGGATGATTTCAAAGACTATGATTTTCCTTAATGCCTCTCCTCCAATGGAATCCTAAATTATTAGTTGTTAGATAATCTTTGTGTACTATGGCATTGAGGTTTATAGCGTATGTATGTGTGTATATATTTTATAAATATAGATGTATATGTAAATATTATGTTCATTTTGGAGTCTGGCACAACTCCATTATGTGGATTAGAGAGTAAACTATTATGGATGATAAAGTACTAAATGAAGCATAATATTTATTTATGGAAGTGTGCAGACTGTTAAGTCATCAGTGAAGAGTCCTGCGTACCTTCTATGAGGAGACAGGCTTTGACCCTTGGAAAGAACCTCTCAGAAGTCACTAGTGGCTGTTCTTTTCATTCCCCAAACAGAGAGCTTCTTAGAAAACATGTTGAGATTTTATTTACAGGAAATTCTTTGACACATTTCAATTGGTGTGTAGTCGAGGATAGCAAGAATTTAATAGTGACTGAATTTCATGCTCCTACAGTCATGCATATTCATTAGAAGCTTTATGTCATTCGTCTGTTCTGGCTTTTCTTTGTTTGTAGATGGAAAAAAACAATGATGGAAAGACAGTGCTTTTTATTTTTTAATTTTAATGGAACACGCTCAGTAGTTAGACCTCCTGAAAATTCGGTCCTATAAGCAGGGGACGTGAAGGAAGTTACATCAACACCGATTTAATTTAACACTTGTCATTCTTTTGACAAACAGTACAAACAGAAATAATGGCATTTTTTTTGGTGAGAAAAGTTGGCAAATGTAGAGCACTTGTTTTCTGTCTCTTTCAAAAGATGACCCATTTGTGTTCTTTTGGGGAATCAGTGCCTTATGGAATTTGTATATATGTAATTGTTCAGGGCTAGGGAACAAACAATTGTATTTGTCACAAATTGTATATGGCTTTGTTTTAACATTCCCCTAAATAAAATTGTGTCATTCTCCCCACATAGAAAGCATGACTGTTGTCTTAGACTTTCGACTTTTCTTTGCCTTTATATCTGTCCCACCCAAGGCAGAGGTGGAGGAGGCAGACAGAGGTGAATGTGTGTGTGTGATTTGTTTGGCTCAGAGAGGAGAGAAGTGGTCTGGTGTCTTCCTTGCTCTATTTGGAAAGCCAAGTAAACTCCTGGGTGGGAGGGGAGGACAGGGAGGATGGTGGATTGAGAAGCATGAAGTTTTAAAATAGCTCTGTGGAAAATGACAGCTTGCTAGGGAAACAGCCAGCTGGCCATGGGCAACATCTCAGGCTAGTTGAGGCTGTTGACATTAAGTGTCCAGCATTGCAGTAGAGGGAGCCTGGCTCACTCCTGCCCTCAGCACTATGGCACTGGGCCATCTGAGATCCTCAAGGCTCAATTTCTTTCCCTTGAAGATGAGGCTGATAGTGACCTTTACTGCCTGCAATGGTTCTGAAGAGGAAATATGAAGCCAGCAGACAGTGAGCACTCAACTCTGTTAGCTGCGACTCCAAATTCATACAGTCCTTGCGGTGACCTGAATCAGAGCCCCCCCCAACTCATGTGTTCTGATTGCTAGGTCTCCAGCTGATGGCAACTTGGAGTGGGGGCTGGATGAGGGGATTTGCTGGGGGTAGACCTCAAGGTTTATTGGCCAGTGTTAGTTTGGCTCACTATCCTGCTGCTATTGTCCACCTGCTGTGACAAAGATGATGTCCAGCCTCTGCTCGTGCCATGCTTGCTCCTGTGATCATGAAGCTTCCTCTCAAAACTATAAGACAAAATAAAAACTTTCCTCCCATCAGCTGCTTTTGTGGCTTGCGAATTTATTTGTTTTTATCAGTCCCCTAAATATAGGGCACAGAGACAAGAATGAGTGGGATAATTTAGGGATTATCAGTCATAGACATCTATGCATCCTGGAAAGCAAGAATTATCATCAAAGGCTGTATGATGTGGCCATAGTAGACTGGAAACTATAGGTAATAAACAAGAAGATACTAGATCACAGAATAGAATGCTGAAGGTATTCAGGTATGCTCTAACAGTTGGTGAAAGAAACACACAATCAGAGACTAAGGACAGGCAGAGGGTGTCATCCCAGAGTGGTGGATTAGGTCAGTGGACACTAGGTGAATGTGGATTAGGTCAGTGGACACTAGGTTGAGGTGGATTAGGTCAGCAGACACTAGGTGGAGGTGGATTAGGTCAGTGGACACTAGGTGGAGGTGGATTAGGTCAGTGGACACCAGGTGGAGGTAGATTAGGTCAGTGGACACCAGGTGGAGGTGGATTAGGTCAGTGGACACCAGGTGGAGGTGGATTAGGTCATTGGACAGTAGCCTAGAAGGTTGCATCAGAAGTTTGATTTTTGAGGGAAATCTGTTGGGGATGAGACTAGGGGAGCAGAAGCCCAGCACTGCTTGGATGTAGAAAGTACAGGACTCTACATCTTAAATAGTAATTTAGGGCTAAAAGGTTTGACCTCACCCTAATAGCACATTGCACTTGTGCCAAGAGAACACACCCTACTATTTGAGGTTCATATAAATTTAGTTCTAATCCCCTCATTTTCATGTTCCCGATTCCATAGAACCAGTGCTTTCTCACTGCTCTGTCCACTGATATCATCTGGGAGTTTTTAAGTCTCCTCAGGCCTGACCAAACAAACCAGGATCTCTGAGGTGGGGCCTAGTCGTCAGCTTTTAAATCTGCAGAGATGGAAAAGTGTAGTGATGTTGGATAACCATCGTTGTAGAACTTTTTCCTACCATGGAGAAACGTGATTACCATCCTTAGAGGTTCCAAAGCCTTTCTATCCTACTGAGGAAACAGGAGAGGACTGCTAACACGAAGTTTCATTATAAAGAAATGAAGCAAACAGCACTGTTGCTTATAAATATAATTTATTACCTATTTAAAAATTCTTTCTTACAGTTTGTACATGTTGGCTGACAGAATAAATGCAGGCAATTTACAAACCGAGGGGACTGCAGGAAAAACTGGGCAAGGCAGCCAGAGAGAGAAGAGAGGCACACCCAGAGCTGGTATCCCTCACCTCCACCACACACAAGGTGATGGGCAGAGCGCCATGGTGCACTTCTGGCACCATCAGGAGTTTTTAGAAAAGGAATTGCATAGAAGATACAGCAAGAGGGAATTCCACAACAACCAAAGAAGTGTTCCATATCTGAGAAGCCAAGGTTGTATTGATTTGCTTACCAAAGAAAAATAGCAAAGCATAAAACCCCAACCTGACATTTCTGCAGTTGAACTGTTCCAAAGAAGACAGCAGGAGGATGACCCAGACAGTGGGGGATTGTCCTCTAACAACTGCTGGTATCTTCTTTAGAACAAAAGGAAAGTTGCCAGCTTGCTACAGCTCAACATTAAACTCAATACATACAACATTGTGACATCAAACACACACAGAACAATGAAGATCCCTGTGACTGGGCTAAACGCATCACCTGGAGGGTGAGGGCTTCATTACCCACAGTAGGTCTAAGGAAAGAGCAAAATAAAGAATCAGTGATCCTTTTCCTTCTCCTAGGACTAGAGAAGGGTTCATTTGACTTTATACCTGTATATCTGCAAGTGTCATCAATGACTATAGGAACACAAAATGGCATGACTTGTAGGCTTCTTGCTTTTTATACTGTTTGCAAGCAGATTTCTTTCAGCATGGAGCCTCGCTTGGATCATGATGCATTATATTGTCATATCATAGTACTGAGTGAAGATCAAAGACCACCGGCTCATCAGCCCTTCCTTAGGCTGCTCATCAGTGCAAGCAGCCCACATTTCAAGATCCCCCTCGAGCTAGGATGTCCTCAGGCCCTATGACAGAATGCCTTTGGAATTTAAGGATGGCACAGGATTTAGGCTTAATTGTAATGAACCCTAAATGTAAGGGATCTGCAATTTATAATTGTGCTAAAGCACAATTCTGAAACAATAAGATAAAAATCTGGTATACCATAACAAATGATATGGCTGGTGGGTGGTTTATTATCACAGCACTGTCATGCTTTCTACTGAACAACTAGTGTGCTGGGCTGTGACAGTCCTAATATGCTGCAGTGTCTTCCTATTAGTACTGTACTCCTGGTGATCTCCGGACTGAATCTTCAGTCCACAGTAGTCTGAGCATACAGAGGGCAGGGAAATAGCCCCTTATGTCTTACTTGCTTTGTGTGGTAGTTCATTGGTGAAGTGCTCTGTTGTTTTGTCCTGGTGATGCCTCCCAGCCACACTAAAATAGGTATGAGACAAACAACACATTAGTTGAATGATACCCATTAATAGCCCATCACAGATCAATACAGGAAAGAGTCAAGCCCACTGAATACTGATGAGCTATGAACTCTTTTAAAGAGAGATCATTACGTTAGATTTTCTGACCAAGAAGAGGGCAGCCAAGTGATCAATGAGACTAAAGGATTAGGAACTTTATGGTTAGTGGACAGAGAAACCCCACCCAGGTACATGCACATCATGTTCTCAATTATCAAAAATGAGTGTCCTGGCCAAAATTCTGGAAATATTTATGACTTCATCTGGCTTATATGTATATGAACTTAAACTTTGTTATAACATATATATTCTCCATATTTCTTATTCTACTAAAATCAGTAGAGATGCAAGGGGAGCTTTCAAAATGATCACAAGCATCTCCTACAGTAGAAAAGCAATATTTCATTGTACAGAGGAAAAGTTTTAAGTCAACATTAGCTTAGTATGCTTTAAAAATACAAAATGATACAAAATTAAAGAAGCAATATAATAGTTGGTCCCATGAGGCACTCAGAAGGCAAAGACAGTTTTATTACCTTGAGATAATAATAAAAAATATTTTTCCTTATTGGATTTATAAAATCAAATGTTCATTGGCAATTATCATTACAAATACTTGGTTTGAACAACGGTGTTCTGATTCACAAAAGCTTGTGTGTTCTCAAAGAAGATGGCTAAGGCCTAGTTCCAGCCCAGTGGGTTTCTGTCTGTGGTTCTCTTTTCTTCCACTGGACTTGCACTTAGTCTCCATGTGAAATGGAGTACTTGTCCAAAATAATTTCTCAGCACAGCTAAAGTTTACATTCAGCTTGAAGACTGAAAACACCATTAAACATGTTTTATCTTCACACATTCCTCAGTTCTTCAAACTATGTCCTATAGTTTAATATTCATTAGTCTCAGGGGGATGACCCTATGGAAGCAAAGGCCTGTGGATTCTGGAAAGGAGCTTTCACTCTTCATCTCTTGATGACAAAGATGTGAGTGACCCAAGAGCACAGGTGCTCTGTCCCCAACAGAGACCCTCAAGGTAAGAGCCTGTCTTCTCCAGAAGTGAAGGATCTGGATTCTATCCTCTGAATGCTGCTTTTAAACTTCTTTACTTTTAGTAAAAATGTATCTAAAACCTTTGCTGGATGCTTAGTTTCTGGAGTATTCTGAATACAGCAACCTTCCCTTAAGAAGAGCTCTACTCTTTCATAGTGAATGGATTAAAACCTATAAGATAATAGTGCATATGCAAATGGCTAATAATGCTATATATTTTGCCTCCCCAAATTGTCTCTTTTTAATTGAAGTGAAGGGGTTAAATCAAAGGGAATAAATTGCTCATAAGGGGGTAGGGCTCTTTGTGTATCAGAGCTGAAGGTCTGCTTTGGAAGATGTTTGTGAAAGGATGTCAACTCTGAGTTCCTTGGTGTCACACATTGTTGTCACCACCATGTATTGTTATCAACAGAAAATCACTGAGAAGATTTGAATTAATGTGCTGAGAAAGACATACAAATAGCACAAAACTTCTCCTTTTTCATTACCAAACTGAATAGCTCCAACATCTTGATCAGGTCATTGCTCTTGATCAACAGCCCCATGTCTCCTTTTCTTAGACATAGTTTCCTCATTTGCATGTATAAGACTTATTTTACCAGGCATGGTGTTGCCAGCAATTGAGATGCTCTGGCAGGATGATCATTGTTCAACAACAACAACAAACCAACAAGGAAGTGGGGAAAAGCGATTTTTTTCTAGGCAGATGCAGCTTACATTTCTAAAGATAAATATTCTGGAACTAAAAGAAAGGAGATTTTAAATATGAAAATCCCAATAGAATTCATAAACTTAAAAAATGCCAACTTTCAAACACTTTTACATAGATTTTTATGTCTATTACAAGAAAAAAAATTAAGACACTTGTATGAACAAGTTGCTATACGAACTCGAAATTTTGAGATGGGTGATTTAGGTGAAGAAATGACATTATCAGAAAATAATACACAAGTACAAATTTCCCATGTTGATTTGTTACAAGGTCCTGTGGAATGCTAGGGGTACTCAATCTCTTTGTCAATTTTTAGTGAGATGTGTTCAACCTAGGCCACTAGATGGCACCATGCACGAAGGAAGACCAGCTGTGGAGAAGCAGCAGGACCTGATGGACCTGATGGATGGCCTGAGGTTGTAACTCCTTCTGATTTGCACTGTTGCACATGGAGCTTCTAAGTTGAAAACAAGTACCAGCTATTACTTGCCTCCAAAGCATAACACAGAATTCTTAGTGAAAATGACACATGGTATGTTATATATATAAAAGCTACTATTCACATGATAGAAAATATGAGTTCTCTGACAGAGGAGTTCCTCGCAAAGAAGGTTTCTTCCCTTTCCTGTGGTGAGAGGTTGAGCAAAAAAATCTGAAATCTGAAATGTACCCTAAGCTCCCCCAATTGCTTCAATAACATTGTTCTGTTTATGTTCAATATTTCTGTGTTGGTGACACTTAATAAAGATTTTAGTAAAAATTTTAGAATTGAATAACGAAAATAAGTTCATCTATTTTTCATGAGACATTAGAAGTTATTTTGAACATCCAGATCATATTTCTTATTATTGATTTCTATTGATGATTCCACAACCGTGAGAACTTGATTTCGAGAGCAACAGTGGACAATAACCCTGTCTTCCTCTTGGTTTCTAGAAATGTCTTTTTAAAGTTTTGAATTAGAACAAGCTCATTGGCATCAGCATCATCCACTGAAACTATTTAGCAGTGCAATTTCTCTAATTAGCAGAACCAGTATTTTTATATATGGAGGTTCTAATGCATGGAATGATCAGAGAAAGAAATTATAGAACATATATAGAAAAGAGAAAAAATAAATCTCATGCAGGAAGAGTTTCTACAGCAAGGTATTCACAATACCCCAATGACAGGATGGAGGTTATCAAGAAGTAACTGAAAAAGGAGAGGAAATAGATGTTGTAAAAAGGGGGAAATGTTTGACAAATTCTAATTGAAATCTAGTCAGAAGCCTAGACTTTTCCACTCAAAAGCAAAAGACAGTCATACTTTGAAAGTTCTGGCTTGGGCATATATGGGTGTTTCTTGGTCAGTCTAGGTTTGAGTATGGAGGTGCTAACTTTTTAGTTTCCATCTGTTGAATGAAACCTCTTTATTTAGACAAAAAGCCTGTGACGGCCCTAAGGAAGTGCCACAATTAATATTTTTATGCAAAAGGGGCTAATTAAATAAACATTATAAATATTAATATTATTAAAGTAAAGATTAAGGAGGGAAACAATATTCTATGTTCTTATAGCTGGATTGGCTTATAGAAGTGCAATGACATGTAAAAATCAAGACAAGTAAAGTAGAATGTACAACTAGCCATGATAGCTAACGGGTAGGGGCCCCAGGAGAGGACAACACAGTGAGAAAAGGGATGAGATGTCTTAGGGAACAGCATCATACACGGATACAAAGATAAGAAAACTGGACAAATTGTTGGTAGATGAATAATTGTCTTCCAAGTCAAAACTACTTGAAATGTGTAATACAACTTAGGCCAAAGGCTAGCTGAGTAAACGATCCAGGGTGAAGTCCATCCCGATCTTCAGGCTGAATGAGACTGGATATATCACAGTGGGAATTCAGCATCTTGGGTCATTGATATGATCTGATTCCACCTATTATTTTACAGGTAAGGAAGCTGTGAGCCTTAGTGAGTTTCAGTGTCATTCCCAAGATGGCACAACCAGATAAATGCCATCTCCACAATGAGGGATGAGTTCCTGATTCCTAGTTCTGAGCCATGTACCAACCACACAGCTCCTCAAGCAGAGTACAATGGGGTTACAGGCCTGGAAGATTAGGTGGAGTTACATAGGGAACCCTTCAGCTGGTCAGACCCAGAGATGAAGCACTCTGCCTGAGCAAGCTGAAAGGACAGACTGACGGCTCAACACCCTTCTAACATAGAATGGGGAAGAAAGATTGATGGTCAAGGATGCCTATTGAATTGGTGACCACATCCATCTTTTACATGAGAGAGGGAGGCAGGTCTAGTCCATAGCAAATACTAAGAGTATTGCTAACTAAAACTGAAATTAGCAGAAATCCTTTCACTAGAATATTTGTAATACTCATCTGTGATAACAATAATACCATCAGAAAAACACTTTAAATTGCATATTACAAATACACATGTCATGAAGAAATGTTTGTGTGGCTGAACGTGAGTCACTCTCTTCCCTGCAATGCTACATCTTTATTCCCAAAGGGCACCAAATAGGTTCCTCCAAGGCCTGAGGAATCTTAGTTCTCCTTGACAGTTAGATTCTCCACTTCCCTGATACAAATGTTAACACTGGTTCTACAAGTTTTAGAAACAGAACATTGATGGGAGAATTGTCTGAGACACTTGATGTACAAGATTTGTAGCAAAAGTCAGTGATTTCTCTGTAAATTACTAATCTGGAATAGACACAATGGACGGTCCACAGCTTCAACTTCAAAGGATTTGAACAAAAATAGAACGAGCCATGGACAGTGTCTGCATCCCTGTCCAATTTGATGTAAACAACATTTGTAGAAATTGGGTTTGTTAAGAAAATTTATCCATATATCTGGATAGCAATAAAAAGCGTTTCCTAGGAAACCGTAAGATCCTGTACCATACAGCATACAGCCCAACCAAGAGGAAAATTAGATTGATTTCTAAATTCAAGGTACACATTTACACATTGTTTTTTTCTTAACTCCCGTGGTGCTGTCCGAGTGAACATGGTGAACATGGGTGGCTGTCTGTTCTCTGCCTCTCGGGCAGCCATCTTGCCTATGAAGCTCCTTGATTCTGTCTGGATTTCCTCCTCTCCTCAGCTGTGATTCCCCTGGACACAGACTTCTGTCCTTCGTTTCCAGTTCCGCTGTGGTCAATACTGCCCTTCTGCTGCTAAGGACACTACTGTTTCATGTCTTCCCATTTCTTCCAGGACAGCTGCCAGCATGCTCAGGTTCCCATCGGGGAAGTTCTGGGCTTCCCAGAGATCCAGGATTACACCCGTTGGGCTCGATTTGGTAGCAAAATAATTCAAGTACCTGCAATTGGGAATGGGAAGATCTGCTGAGAGGTGTGATTTTTCAGGTCTACTGACCTGTTCATTTTCATTCCTCACTATGGCTTAGAGTGACCCATCCCAAATGACTAGTCCATGCTTAATTCGATCAGCCCCAGACAGGAGATGAGATGTTTTATCTTTGTTAACCTCAACTCTGAGTAAGATAATTTAAGAGATAATATGTCCGTGAGTAAACAAGAACTCGGGAGACTTAGGTTTTCTCTCCAGCACTGGTTCTGACAACCTTTGACAGGTAAGGACACATCTGTGTTTCAGAGGTATGGCTTCTACAAAGAGGAGGTTCAGCATTCTCCTCAGCTGATTGGGATGGGGAGGGAGCATTGGGGAATTGGGGATATCAACTCATTGTAAAAAATAATAAATAATAAAAAAGCAAAAAGCATGGGTAAGGCAAGGTATGTTAAATAAATAAAATATTAAAAAAAACTTAACTCTAGTGCTGTGCGAGCATGTTAATTATCCATTACACCTTATATCATGTTCAACAACAATAACAGCTTTAGTGAGTGGATAGGATATTTATGGAGGCTTAGCCCATCAGCTAGGCAAAGGAGATAAAAAAATTTGACACTTACATATGTCATATGAACCCAGAGTTTGAGGGTACTAAGTTAGTACTGTTCAAAAGCCCATGGTGCAAGGTACAAAGAAGGGTTTAATACATATTTTATTTATTTTTATTTATTTGCAAGGAGAGAGAGAGAGAGAGAGAGAGAGAGAGAGAGAGAGAGAGAGAGAGTGGGTATGCCAGGGCCTCTAGCTGCTGCAAACAAACTCCAGATGCATGTGTCACTGTGCATCTGGAAATCAAACCTGGGTCCTTAGCCTTTGCAGGCAAGAGCCTTAGCCACTGGGAAGCCTCTCCAGTCCTAATATATATTTAGAATTAATGCATAAACTGATATATGAATGGGAAAAAAGTATTGCTTTCTGTCAACCTTTACAAATCCTGGAGACCTTGACAAGGAGAAGCAACTGATCCCAGAGTCTGTCCATACCTACCTGTCCAGATTGAGTTTGTGGGCCAGCATCCTCCAGTCATGGCCCCGTGTCTGTGGGGCATCCAGGCTGCTGCACAGCTTCTGCCGGATAGGGAGAGGGATGCTGAAAGCACTCGGCCCTGTGACGGTGGTGATGGTGCTCGCAGGATCCAGTAATGGCAAGTCCATGCCAGTAGGTTCCTGTACGAACGACAAGGTGTTATTTCTGAAGTCAAAAGCAACTCTCTTTAGGCAATCAGCATACTGTCTTGTTCTGAATTAAAATGTGAGCATGAGTGTTATTATTCTCCTTGGGAAGAAGAGTTTCTACTGGCCTAGAAGGGGTGAGTCACTATAGGTACTCTGATGGACAGAAAGGAACCCGTTTTGCATAGCCTGTGATCAGGTGTCTTTGGTCAGGACTGGGCTGGATGGAAAGCTCTGATGTGACTACATAGCAGTTTTCCCAGTGAGATTCTCCAGGGGAAGAGAAGAGAGGTATTGTCAGTGCTCCTAAAGGTTTAGGATTCAAAGTGGAGAAGTGTTCAAAGGAAAGCTCCTTTGAGAATGAGCAGATCTGAAATTAGAAAGCTGAATGTGAACTTGTGGAAGCGATCTGACCCTAAAGGGAATGCCCTGAGCATGCCTAGTAACTCTCCATCTAGCCCCACAGAAAACAGCTCCCTTCTGTCCATATTGGATAAAATGGAATAAGACTAAATAATAAGAAATTAAGACAAAAGTTTTAAAAAAGGTAATGGTAAACACAGTCCACTGCCTTAGGGTAAGCTGCTAATGGCATTCTCCAATTGCTGAACATCTTTATTTTTTTTAATCCAATTTTAGTAGAGAAAACCATAAATTGGCTCTTAAAATAGTTTCAGCTCATAAAACAGCACAAATGCAAAATCTGAATTTCATCTGCAAGAGAAACTCTAATCATTTTCTGATCACTCCTGCTACTTGGGAAAGCAAAAGCAAATGTTGCCTGGGAACTATTAAAGCAATGACGGGAAATCTACTTAAAATGCCCTCGCTCTTTTTCAAAGCAGGTAACTCCTTGGAGTGCACAATTAGTTGCTGGAGGATACGCTAGCCGCAGCCATCGTGAAGTCTGTGATATCTTGCCAAATGCTCAGCTTCGGGGTCCATGTCACTGTTGCCAGAATCACCACCCCCACTGCCTTGCACTGCTTTGAGACCTCCACAGATGTATGAGTCCTGCCACTACGAGGCAGGTCTGGGTCTGAGCTGCCCGCATCCCATTGTGAATGGCAATGTGTTCTGTTTTCTGGGAGTAGTAGCCATTGCTGAATACTTTTGCGTAATCCCACTGGCCAGTTCACTGGGGACTTGGAGGGCATTTTAGAGCAACAATAAAAGCATAAAATAAAATCTAAAATTCCCATAATATGCACAGTGGTATTGGCTGTGATGTATTTGGCCTCAAAATTCATAGCTTGGCCAACAGACCCATTGGCTCCTTTGTGTAAGATCCAGAAAATACCAGGATTTAGGCTATGGTGTATAGCCATGATGTGCCAGATGGGAGTTATTAGGAGCACTGAGTGGGAATCAGAAACCACAGCAACTTTCTCCTCACGCAGAGCAAGGGTCACAGGGTTTCAAGCAGGTGGCCAGAGTGTGATATGAGGACATCTGTAGTGCTTATTATTAGATTTACGTTTGCAATGCCAGAATCCAGTGCCCCAACACATATGATAGACCTGGAATCATGCACGAGTGAATCTGATTGTGAAGGGAAAGAGGAATCTCATGCTCTAGCCACAATTCATTGCCATCACCCATGCCAAAGTCCTCTGGCTCTTTTCTGAACCATGACAAAGGGATCTCAAGGGGAATACACCATATCCCCAGATACAGCACCAACCTGATTTCCCAGTCTATACTGAGAGGGACCCACATTTGCAATACTGACTCCTGTCCCCAGAGAGTCTCCTTACCACTTGCTTGGTCACAGTATCCCCCTGCAGCTTGCCTGTGATCCACCCTGCCTGTCTGCCAGACCCATCTTTCTTCGGAGGTCACTGATAGGCACACTCTCTTCCTGTTCTCGTGTAAGAAGTGCAGAATGGCCCTTGTCCAACATGAAGTTTCCATCATAGTAACTTCTTACTAACACATGTTAACTCCTTTCTCTCCACATTGTCATTAGAATTTGTCTCTTGTCACTTTGATCATGGCCATACTAACTGGGCCAAGATGACATCACACTGTGGTTTTGATTCTCAGTCCCTGATGGAACACTATACTCAGCACTTTCCCATAGATCCCTTGGCTATATGTAGTTCTCATTTTGAGAGACATCACTGTGATCATGTAGCTGGTTTAAAATTTTGTTACTTTTTTGCTGTTTTTTTGAGTTCTTTAAATGATCTGGATTTTAACTTTCAGATGAGTAGACAGAATTTTTTCACCAATCCTGTAGGCTGTCTCTTTGTTTGTGTTGTTGTTGTGTCAAAGCTTTGTCATTTGAAGTGATAGCACATATAATTTATCTGTGCCTTTCTTTCTTTCTTTCTTTCTTTCTTTCTTTCTTTCTTTCTTTCTTTCTTTCTTTCTTTCTTTCTTTCTTTCTTTCTTTCTTTCTTTCTTTCTTTCTTTCTTTCTTTCTTTCTTTCTTTCTTTCTTTCTTCTTTCTTCCTTCTTTTTATTTTTTTTTGAGTTTCTATCCAGAAAACTATTGTCAGCATCAAGGTTTCAGAATCATTTCTACCATGTTTCCATCCAGGAGGTCTTGCATTTAGGCTTCGATATATTTTGATTTGATTTGATTTTGTTTTGTTTTGTCATGTTTTTGGAGGTAGGGTCTCCCTTTATCCCAGGCTAACCTAGAACTCACTCTGTAGTCTCAGGGTGACCTCGAACTCACGGCAGTCCTCCTACCTCTGCCTCCCAAATGCTGGGATTAAAGGCATGCACAACCATGCCTGGCTTTGATTTGATTTTTGTATGGGATGACAAGGGACAGCTTTCAGTCATCTGCATGTGGATATCCAGTTTCCATAATCAGTTATCTTTCTGGTGTTTATCTTTGTTGCCTTTGTTGAGAATTATTAAGGTGTAGAAATGTATGCTTATCTCTGTGTGTTTGAAATCGAGTATTTTGATGTTTCTAGCTTTGTTTTGCTACCTTCTACTCAAGATTACTTTAGATATTTCGGTCTTTTATGCCTCCTTATGAATTTTAGGATTTTTTTTCTAGTTCTTTAAAGAAAATTAGTGGATTTTAATCAGGATTGCAAGGAATCTGATGACTGGTTTGGACATTTGGGGTGTGTGTGTGTGTGTGGGGTATTTGTTTGTATAGGCTCATGTGTACCAGAGTACATTTGTAGACATCAGAGGACAAAATTGGGTCATTGATCGTCTCCTTCCACCTTGTTAGGGACAGTGTCTCTTGGCTGCTGCTAGGAAGGCCAGGCTAGCCAGAATGCAAGCTTTGGGATATGGCCAACTCTGCTTCCCATTGTTGAGGCACATTTGGATTGCAGACCTTTGTGTCACTTTGTGTGTCTAGCTTCATGTAAGTAAGTGCTGTGGATCCAAACTCTGGCCATCAGGCTGGTGGAGCAAGTGATTTATCCACTGAGGTGTCTGCCTAAGTCCTGGTATTGATATTAAAATAATATTGATGCTTTTCATCCACAGACATGGAAGGTCATTTCAATTTGGTTTGTATTATCAATAGCTTGTTTCAGTGCGTTGTCATTTTCTTTCTTTATTATTACGCATGTGGGCACAAGCATGACTGTGTGCATGCACATATGTGTACATGTGTGTGAAGTCAAAATACAAACTCAGGTGTTATTTTTCAGAAATGTAATCTACTGCTTTTGGGACAGGGTCTTTCATTGGCCTGGCCCTCACCAATTAGTCTAGACATGGCAATCCAGTGCCCCAGGGATCCTTCTGTCTCTACCTCCCCAACACTGGGGTTACCAGATCACTACCATGCTTGGAATTTTTATGTGGGTATAGGTATTGAACTCAGATTATTTTGTTTGCCAAACAAGCACTTGACCAACTGTACTATACCCTCAAACCTGAAATTTTCATTCTAGATATTTTTACTTCCTTGTTTAGCTTATCTCTGTTTTTTTTTTAATTCTGTAGCTATTGTGAATTGAATTGCATTCATGATTTGTTTCTCAGAAAATTAGTTATTGGTATATAGGAAAGCTATTAGTATTTGTGTTGATTTTATTTTTTTAAAAATAATTTTATTATGTTTAGATATAATTTATTTTATTATATGATTTTTCTTTATTGAGATGACCATATGATTTATAAAATTAATTCTATTGATACGATATATGATGTTTATTAAGTAATATGCAGCATACTATCCCTTTTCCTTGACTTAGTAGTATTTTGTTGAGAAATTTTTTTTATTTTATCATGGATATTGGACTATAGTTTTATTTCTTGTTTTTGTGTCTTTGTCTGAGTTTGGGCAAAAATGATAAGGCTTACATCATACATTAAGTTTAGGAGGGTTTCCTCCATTTATATCTATAAAATAGTTCTTTAAAATTGTACTCCTTACTCTTAATCAAGCAGTGAGACACAGGTGCACCATTTGCCTCTAGAATTAGCACGAGGCCCCAGATATGGTGCATACACTGCACAGAGCCATGTCTGATGTGGAGGAGGGGCTCCATACATACATGGTTTCCCCACTTCACAATCTTACCCAAGCCTTTTTGGGCTGCTCCATTCTTGACATGACTCATAGTCATCTCAGACCCTATCACTCATTATTCCTAGTTCCATTAATATGAAAGCTGGTTTGCCCATTACTTCTATATGTTAGGAATATCTCACTCTGCCTGGCCCAGAAGGCATGTGCTATGTATGCTTCCTTGGCAAATACCCCACTGATGGATCTCCTAGTGCAAGTGGCCCTGTGCATGTTGGCTGTCGCAGTATTTTTTGTCATTCTCCAAACCCCTAAAATGTCCAGCACTTCACCCTGTACACAGAAGCTCCTCAGTCATTGTTTGTTGAAGTGCAAAAAGAGGATGGAGCCCATTCCTCATGGCACTCTGCCCTTGGACTCCATGTTGAGCTTCCTTCCAACTAAAGGTCTGCTCATGTAGTCATGTCATTTCCTTTTTCCTTGTGAGGAAAGAGCCATTACCACTTTATGTAGGAATTAGCATCCTTAGCTCTCTCTATCCCTGGCCATGCTTCATGTGCCCTCCTGTGTAGATGAAGCAAACTCTGTGGACACAAGATCCTGTCTTTCTTATCACATGGCTGGCAGTGAGAAGCAATGGAAGCAAAGAATAAGTGTATATATACACATCTATATGTATGTAAATACACACATTCATGTTTAAATTTCATCTAGTAATTTCAGTTGCCTTTAGATTTTCCTTTATTTCCAGGTGAAAGTAGGGATTACTCTCACAGAATGCTTATTACAATAATTGTTTATGATATTGGTACCATCTGTCTTTGATGTTACGGTTCCCTTAGTTAAACATATGATTTTCCAGCATTAACCAAACATCTGCTGTGGAGGATGGCACATGTTTCAGGCTTCACGCGTGCTTCTCACGTGCTGCTCTGCTACTGAACAGCATCCCCAGCCCAACGCTTTTTTTTTTTTTTTTTGTAAAAGAAAAGAGTCTCATTATTGTCTAGGATGGTCTTGAACTCAGTTTCATGTGGAAATAAAGTTTTACTTTTTGGTTACTCTGAGAGAGAAGGAATCTCCAGCTTATGCTAATGGTGGATCCCATCAATTGGAGTGCCTGAGGTTCCCCAAGAACCCAGTGATGCCAGTATATCAAGAATGGTGAACCAAAGCATGTGCCAATGGGCAGGTTCTCTTTCCAGCATGCATTAATATTCATTCATTTAATTCTTACAACAGGTCTAGCATATACCAATTAAACATCAGGAAGGGGCTGATAATGGTTTGTCTTCCATAGAACAATCCACTTGGGAATTTACTACAATCGGTCTTCCTTTCTTTTTTCTTTCTAAAAGGAAGTTAAAGTCTAAAAACTTCTACAGGTTCCAGACATTTTCATGCTTAAATTTCCTGTTGGTACAGCTACCGGCATTTAAGGGTTAATGGGTATAGGAGCCAGAGGAGAACAATTGGTGCCCTCAGGATAACTGATGTGTGTCATGCCAACCTGATCTCCGCAGTGGGTAACAGGCCCTCCACATGACAAAGTCCGTGGCTTTACAAATGGCTGCTGGTGAATGGCCTTCAGTGGTGGTGACTAGAGCAGGGAGTGAGGGCACCATATTTGTGACAAGTGAGCTCATTGTTTGGGCTATGTTGTTGGAATCAGAGCTCCATCTTACCTGCTGCCTTGCCCTGGGATGAAAGGAGCAGGGCTCAGAAGAAAGCAGCCATCAGTGGTGCCTTTTCTACTTGTCAGGGCTCATCAGTCACATACCATTTCTTACTGCTGCTCTCCCTACCCACTCACCCACCCAGGTAAGGTCTCACTCTAGTCTAGGCTGGCCTGGAACTCACAGCAATCCTCCTACCTCTGCTTCTGGGGTCCTGGGATTAAAGGTGTGCGCCACAACACCGAATTTCTCCCTGGCTTCCATGAGTTTTTGTTCCTGGACACAGAGCCTCGTGCTGCTCCAACATCAGTACCAGAACCTTCCCCCACCTGGGCAAACCCAACCTACATTCAAATGCTAACCAGAATGGTGGGACTCAGTGTCCCCAAAGTAAAGGCAGCATTCATTGTTCCCCTTAATCCCCAAAGTCATCTCCACCCTGGTCACGTCTTCCCATCTAGGTTACACGTGTTAGTCTGTCACACAGGCAAATGCCTCACACATGATTGCAAGGCTGGCCTTCCAGTGGACTGCCAGGTTGTGAGAGCAGTCATCTTTCCTCTAGGTTGGCACCAGAAATAAGTTCTTAAATTGTGATCACACCATGCAAAACTGTCTTTTCTGTTCGAGGAGCTGGCGGACCTGCGGGGTGGGGGGATGCTGAGAGCTCTTTCCTTTGTGGCTGCATCTGATCCACCTTTTGAGCACACAGCGAATGTTCACGCTGAACAGAAAGCATGCATCAAAGGAGCAGACTCCTCGCCCCCCTCCAAAATTCCACAGCCTTTGTTGTCACTGGAGCTGGGTGGTTATTGAACTTTGCAGACCCGCTGGGCCTGGAAAGTGAAAACACCCTCTGGAGCCAGCAGGGGTGGTGCTGTGTGCCTGGGAGATAGGGCTGTGCATCCAAAGGCCTGGCGGTTGCCATGGCACCCTGACACCTAGATCATTCCTTATGAATGTCACTGGGGTCTGTGACTAAAGTTGTTTATGAGTCAAAAGTCTCATGAAACTACAGGAGGAGATGATGAGCGCAGCTCCCGGGCTGTGGGAAAGATGATGGGAGTGTGGTGGAGCTCACGTGCTCCTCCTCCCCTGAGTGGCTGAGGAAGATGGTCCTGAAATAGACATGTGGAGCAAGACAGCTGAACAGACTGACGTTTCAGTCATCACTATGCATGAGGCAGCTAAAACGCACTACTATTTTCAATCATATATTGGCCGGCTGGAGTTTTGCTGGGCTTTGTGGCTCAGGAAACAGCATGGAGCTGAGCCTCCAAGAGGCCCGAAGGAGGATGCTCTCTGACCCTGTGCCTTATTCTCCCGCCTTTGTTCCTCTGGTGTGAAGGCTTACTACTTTTGAAACTGTAGCTGTGCATCCAAGAGAACAGATAAGGTCATGGGCACCTCCTCTTTTCTTACAGAGGAGTTTTAAATAGCAGTCACCACCATTGTTATTGCTGAAATATGGATCTACAAAAGTTCTCAACTGATGTCTATGAAAATCATAGGGGAAAAAGGCAAGCCTGATGCCTGTGGGGAGGGGACTATGCCGAGTTTCATTTGTTCCTGGGACAGTTCCCCTATCTTGAGAAAAGGACATCTTGCCTAATATTTAAAGAAAGAGGTAGAGGGAGAGAAAGAAGACCAAGAACTGTTTCTTATCAACATGGAAGAGCGAGAAGGAGAATATGGGGGTGCTGAGGCCTTCTTGCTTCCTCCCCCTACTCAGCAGTATGTGACTAAGGCAAAGGTAGAGTGGTCTCTGACAGAGGAAGGAGGCAAGTGACATGCGAATGGTACTTAAACTTTGCACTTGGAATTCAGATCTGGTTTTGTTTGCTGGTTTGTTTCTTGTTTTATCAAGAAAAGGGCTCAGTATGTAGCCGTGGCTAACCTGGAAATCACTATTCAAATCAGGTTAGCTTTGAACTTGAAACACTCCTTCTGTCCCAGCCTCCCAAGTGATGCGGTATATGATGCATATAATATAAATACATATTTTAAGATAAGAAATAGAGAACTAGCTTTGGAGTTTTTCTGCATGGCCTGGTTTCTGTACCCCTGCAGTGTCATTCGCTGACCTGAGAGCGCCCTCTAGGACTAAAGACTAAGGAGAGCTTCTTACCTCTGACACGGTGCAGTTGAGCTGGAAGATCTGGCCCTCTCCCTCCACCTGCCGCACACAGAGTTTGCACACCAGTTCCACCGTGTTCAGGCTGAGTCTCTCCAGAGTGAAGGTGCAGTGGAGGTTTCTTTGACAACCGCTCCAGATATGGTAAAATGGGATTTCCTAAAGGAGGTAAGAATGTTAACCACAAAAGAGGAACTAACACTTCTGTCAGTGTTCACCTCATGTAATCCTAACAGTGCTGTGTGCAGGTCCTCACCTCACTTCACATGAGAAAATGGAGTCCCAGCAGCTCAAGTCACAATGTCACACAGTGAGTAAGGGAAGAGCTAAAGCTTGGAGCCCAGGAAGTCAGCCTCAAAATCCACATGGCTAGCCAGCCTGCCTAAGTCACTCATTTGGAAAAAAGCAGCCATTGTAAATGATTTTTTAAGCTTAGAAAGTTCTCAAAATAAATCCTACACATACCACATTGCTCATTAAAAGGAATCCCTGGCGTGACATTCTGGAACACAGCAAAGCAAGCCCACATGATAATAAACCGATTCCATTTCCTCTCCTGTCTCTATCTTCCCTCTGCCCAGGACAGGGACAGCCAAAACTCATGACAGTTGGAAATTAGTTGCCACAAAAAAGTCCTTGGCTTAAAAAGTGCCAAACTTCTAACAGTCATTTTTTTTTGTAACTGCCTAGACCCTCCTAGACTTGTTGCAATAAAGCAAAGGAGAGATTGGATTGGTGGGAGACTCTGGCACCAAATGCAGCCTCTTGCCTACTTGATAATTTTGGGCAAGTGACTCATCTTCATAGGGGGAGGAGGTACAGCGCCTAATCCATATACTTGCTGGGATCAATGAATGTCTCCAGGATGGCAAGTCTTCAGGCAGGGTTAGCTTCAACTAATGTTATATCTTAATATTTGCTGATGTGATACCTTCCGTTAGGACACACAGGGAGTTGTTGCTGAAAAGGTGTTATAGAACTCTTAAACAGTGGCAATGTAGAGGAGAGAAGAAAGCAAGCAGAGAGTGGCCAGAGAAAGTCTAGGTTGATGGCGAGCTAGGAAAGGGTACCCTCATCAAAGCTCATGCCTGCTAGCAAACAAGTAGGTTTGCTCCTGGTGATTTCTTTTATTTTTATTTATTTATATGTATATATATATATTTATTTATTATTTATTTATTTTTAACTCCTGGTGATTTCTAAAGTCTGTCTCTCTTTGAGAGGGAGCATGGTCCTTTGGGAAAGCTCACTGACTTATAAAAGGAAACAGCCATCAACCGAGTAGTGGAGTTGAGTTGGGCTGCTTTGTATGCATGAAGATAGACAAGGCGTCTCCAAAAGACAAGGTCTCACCTCCTGGGCGGGAGGAGGCTGGAAACCCATCAGAACCCTCCATCTAAGAGTATAAGCTGACTGACAGAAGAGGAGGTCACACCCTTGACAGCCCATGCATCCCCACAGGTGAGTGAATTTGACTTGGGGCCAGAACTTTATTGCTTGGTATTTAATAAAATTCTGAAGTGGTTTACTTTTATACATCGTTTTAGTTTCCCAACAGTAGTTACTTCTAAGATTCCTATACAAGATATATATATATATATATATATATATATATATATATATATATATATATATATATATAGTAATTACTTCTAAGTTCTAAATAGTGGTGACTTCTATGCAAGGCTGGACCCCAATGTGGAGCAGATAGGCTAGCCATGTCCTATTTTCACCTATGGATACATTTGAGCCAATTCCTATCAATGTTCAATGTCAATATGTGCATAGAAAACTAAATGATTATGGACTTGGACATTTCTTGTTTACTAAAAATAAATTAGGGGCTGGAGAGATTGCTAAGTGGTTAAGGTACTTGTCTTTAAAGTACAATGATTTCCCAGTACCCATGTAAAGCCAGGAGCACAAAGTGGCACATACATCATTTGCAGATGTATGTGTGCCCATTTTTTCTCTCTCTTTGCAAATAAATCAAATAAATTAATTATTTTTAAAAAATTTAAAAAATACATAACAGTACAATCATATTGAATATATTTCTAAAAGCATTCCTATAAATACTGCCATTGTGTATTTCTCAAAAACCCTGAATAACCTCTAAATCTAATATTGACATAAGAATAATTTTAAGCCAGAGGATTTCTTATGGCTACAAAATCTTAGCTGTTCACCTTAGGTACAGCTTGGTGGTCTTACCTGATACTTAGCCAGCAGTTTGCTCTTCCAGTGGGAATGGGCGATATCGTGGATGGACAAGCGCAGGTTGTGGGTGCTGCCTTTAAAATGAAGAGCCTTAGGTTCCTCCAGCAGCTGTCCTCCCATTTGTCTCTCAAGTTGTAAAACTTCCTACAATGACACATCCCAAACCAAGGCACATTAGAGATTGATTTGCATACCTGTCAGCCTCTCTCTCCTTGAGTAAATGCATTTATTCAGTGTATCTTCTGAAAGGAGTGACGAAGCTCAGCAATGCCAAGAACACCCTCTCAATGGAGACCCTGCCATCTTGGGTGTTCATGGAACCCACTGACAAGCTGCCTCAGCATTGCCCACTGTGCTGCTGGGAGCAAATGTTTGCAAGCTGATCTTAGCAAATGACAACTACACCTAGAACTGGAGGGAACTTCAGTGAAAGAAAATAATAGGTAGAAATATAGCTAAACAGATAAGAAAGTAGGATTTCAATAAACTTTTAGGGAAAGGGGCAAGTAATTAAAAGACAAATACCTATGATGGATTCGATAAAATTAAGTAATAAACAAAACAATTGGAGTGCTTGGAACATTTAGTCCATTCCCTGGGGGTTTCATTACATGCAAGAATCAAGTGGCATAGTTTTTGCTAAAATGATCCAGTGCATAATTCAAGGCTTTTTGTTTTTTGAGGATGAGTGTCACTCTAGCCCAGGCTGACCTAGAACTCATTCTGTTGCATAGGCTAGACTTGAGCTCATGATGAGGATCTTCCTACCTCAGCCTCCAGAGTGCTGGGATTAATGATACAAAGCATCACACCAATCTTAGAATATTTTCTATGTATGGCCTATTGAAGGGAAACCTGAGAGAGTCCGTGTTTAAAATGACAAATGCTGACCTAAACAGTTACTTGAAATTAAAAATAACTGCCTCACTTCCTTATTACTGTAAGTTTTGAGAAATCTTCTCCGTCCATTACTTACAGTATAAAGATATAACAGGAGGACAGAGCCTATATCCACTTCCATTTCTCAAGCCAGCTAATGGTAGTTAATGAAGCATTTCCAACTACAGCTGCAATTATCCAAACAGCAGTACACTGTAAGTTATCAATGAGTGAAATGAACCGGCCCACTGTCCTCCACTCCGTTCTTGCCATAAAATGTTGTAGTGATTAAAAATATGTGCAATGCATGACTTTATAAAGAGAATCCAGGACAATGATGCTTTCGAATTTATATATGTACATGCATGTATATAAAAGCAAAATATAGCCTTTTTCATTGGTGATATTGTCATAGAAACAAGGGTCCAAGAACACGAGTGCTTGCTGGAAGAGAGAATGCCACCTGCATGTCACGGGCAACAGCCAGCAGGCTGAGCACAGAGTATCATGATGGAGAAGTCCCAGTATCTGAGCCCATTTGTGTGATCCCCAAATACACGTTCACTGAATGGAGGCTAACCCATATGCTGGTCATCGAGGAACTGTGGAGTAGATAGATGCAAACGGAGCATTTCAAACTGCTGCTGCACTCTTCTCAGCTCCCATCATCTTAGAGCAGGACACTATTCAGAACAACTCGAGCTGATGAAAAGTCCTCCCAATGTGGGAAATTCTAGGATAATGGGAACATGGTCTCAGACAGTGAGTCCTCTAATTAGTGTCTAATGGGAGACATGAGGCAAGATCCCCAGTGCAGTAGAGAAGTGTGTGGTCCAGCTGTCTGACAGTGCTGACCCATGAGTAGCTATTACTTGTGACAGGGCCTGAGCAGCCAGTCAGCCACCCCAACACACATGCTGTGCCATTGTGTCTTGATTCTGCTGTGCCTGCGGCTCCTGGGGTTCACAGTAGGACCTATGGCTCCAGCCAGCTAGTGACACACAGCTCTCACAGAATAACCTCCCTCTGACACTGCACAGCCCATTCCCTGACAAGCATCCTGTGGCCATGTGTGGAATGGAGAAGAGGAAGAAACGCGAGGGTTAACTGCAGTTGCTTCTGCTTCACCAGAAGCCATAATGAGCTCATGTTGATCATGTTCAGTGTCTAGTTAGCATAATGGAGAAAGCTGTTGTTCCCAGGGAACCTGGCACCTGACAAACTCCAAAGCTAAAATGATGTTTGTTTATAAGCCATTAGAAGAAAAGAAATATAATTAGAAATCTTTGAGATTACAGTTATGCCAATCAATCAGTTCTAGCTTCTTTCCAGTATGCCATAATTACCTCATCAAGACAGCTAAAGAGCAATCGATAGTAATTATCTGATTACTATAGATCTTCATTACATCCAAATTATCTCCCTGGGATGTATGAAAGATGCATTGTATTCTGGGAGGTAATTGTACCCCAAAAATGTAGAATCCACACCCTATCCCTTTGACCACCATAGGATGCCAGAGGACAGAACACTGTCATTATCATTTTACTTGGCAGCATGGACTTCCTAGTAAAACTTAACTACTTATGGCCATGACCTTGAAGTCAAGAAATCTAATGCCACATTCTGAGTGCAAAGTCTGGGTGGGAGCCAGTCCCAGAGTAAGGCTCCGTATTTAGTTTCTTTCTTTCAACATAAAGTCAAAAGTCATCCTAGAGAGCTCTGTGAGGAGAGAGACAGGAGTGGCTTGTCAAGCCCACTTTGGAGATGAAGAACTAGCAAAGTGCCGCTTCAGTAGCAGTGGGGACAGGGAATGCATTACCTACATCTCTCCTCCAAAAAGGACAAAGAGCTACTACACTTAGTTCAGCGAAACCCGACTTTCTTTTCCCCTTCAACTGGATATGAACCCTGAAGAAAGATAAACTTTCTGTCAGGATACCTCCATGCTAAGGGCAGAGGTCGTATTTAATGTCTTGCATATTCTTACCAGTCAAAAAGTTGATTTTGCATTTTAATGCTTCTTTAAAAATTATATACCCATTTGAATACATCATAATGCATTGTATAACGTTTTCAAATATAAAGTTAAAGGTACGAGCCAAGATACATAAACACAGAAGTATGAATACTGTCTTTTGCTGTTCTAATGGGACTGAGAAGTATGATTTCTCTTTTGAAGACGGCTTGTGCAGGGAGCTCTTCTCACATGAGGACCCGAGGGAGGAAAAAGGGCAGGAGTGAATGACTCAGTAGAGAAAATCTTTACCAAATTAAAAATTTGTGTATTTTTTTCTAGAAAAATAGCAACTGGCAACACTAGCATGTTGAACTTGAAGAAAACATGAAATACAGGAAAAAAAAAAAAACAAGAACCAAAGCACTAAATCTATTCAAGTATAAATTAAAGAAATTTCAATCACTAAGTGAAAGAATACTGTGGAAACTAAAGCCACGTGTGAGTTGAGGATGACTTGTCTCACTCAGCAGATCCCATATGTGACATCAGAAGACAGAAGGTGTCAGTGGATATGACAGGCAAGTCAGGGTTTGTACCATGCTGGTAGTGTTCATTCAGCATTATCATCTGAGACATATTATGGCCCCTTCCACTTAAAAATTTCCTCTGGGCTCGGGAGATGGTTCAGTGAGTAAAAGCACTTGCCAAAAGGATGAGGGCATGAGAGGGCTTGAGTTTGATTCCCCAGGACCCATGGAAATAGCTGGGCATGGCTATGCATGTCTTTATCCTCAGTCCTAAGGGGAACAGAGCCTGGAGAATCACTGGGGACCCTAAACAACTCAGCTATGCATTCAGAGAAAGACTCTGTCTCAAGGAAATCTGTGGATGAATGATAGAGGAAAAACAACCAAAATTCACTTCTGGCCTTTGCGTGTGCACACATGTGTGTATATATTCATATATGCATATGTGCGCACAACCTACCCACCAACCACACATTCTACAAATGAAAAAAAATAAATTAAATATGTTATGGGCTGGGGAGATAGCTTAGTGGAAAAGGAATTAGTTGCAGAACCCACATAAACACTGAATACTGTAGTACAAGCATCTGTAATCCCACAGTGCCCACAGCTAGAAGGAAGGTGGAGACAGAGGAATCTCCCAGAAGCTTGTGGGCCATCTAGCATGGCAAATGAGACATGAGCACACATGAATATACACATACACACAAGAAAACCTACCTCAAATGAGGTGGTCAGCAAGAATGACACCAACACTCAAAGGTGTCCTCTAACCTCTACACATGTGCTACTGGGTCAGTGGATCTGAGGCGTGTGAACTCCACTTTGGAGGTGGCTTGTGAGTAGCCACACTCACACACATGAGTACACCCCCCTACACATACCCCAAACAGTAAGCTCTAACTTGTACTAGAGAACATTTGTCTTTCTGGATTCTTTTTGCATGAAGTTATCTTGATTAGTATATGACATAAAAATAACAGACTCTAAATCAATGAACAATGGCCTTACAGTTAAATATTTTCTTCTCCCAGACTTTCTGGGACCAGTGATTCAACATCATTGAGATGAGATGCATAAGTGTGGAGCAGAAGCACGTTGGGCTCTGCAAGTCATGGCACACAAGTTCCTGTGAGAAGCAGTTTCTGGTCTGTGGGATGCAGAGACCACCATTTGAACATGTAACTCTGCACAGTGTCTTTAAAATTATATTATATTTTATTTTTTATCACACACTTCTATAATATATACCAGAAAACATCCCATTGCCCTCCTTTATAGCTCTCCCAAATCCCCCATGCACTGACTCCCTTCTTTTCAACTAATCTCTATTCTATTTTGATGCCATTATTTTCCCATTTATTGTGCAGGTAAAACAGTGTCTGAACAGACTGTTTTTGGATTGTAAAGGTTTGAATTTTTCACACCCCTTAAAGGAGAATAAGAACCAAGTATGTTTAAGGTCAAATGATTTAGAAAGACTTAAGGAAAATGTCGTGACCTTGAAAAGAAATGTCATAATAAAAGTTAGAATCAGGCTGTCTGTACTTAGAAATATAAAGATGGCCTTCCTTTGCAGAGGTTGACTTCCTGGCTGGTAGGTCTGCCCCATCTCCAGGGCTTGCTAGGGTTCTGGGTACTCACCTGCTGCTCTGCTGAGACAGAAAAAGTCTCTTCCTTTGCCTTGAAAAGATGAAGAGTCGGTGATTAACAAAGGGACTCTAACATCCTTCAAGGCAGGACACATATCGACACTCACATGAACCTTGGTGTACTGTCACCTGGGATTTGAGTAGTTCCTTGGCACACTGTCTGCCTCTAGTGCAGGCCTGAGTGAGGGCTGGATTGAGTCCAGGAACATGGAAAGGGTTGCTCTTTGGTTGCAAGGAATTCCACCAAAGAAACAAGCAGCTTGCACAGTAACCAATCAAACCAAGACCTTAATCATGCTGAGCCATTAGCCTAGGTCACTTAAAAGCCATAATAAATCCAAACTGTTTTAAAGGCCTATGTGAATAAATGGAACAGCTCTGGCCATACCCAGAATGCACTGAGGCTTCAAGGCAATAGATTCTTTCTGCATTGGACCTGACAGAGGAAGGCAAGCGGGGTTATTCCTCCCAGCCTCAGGACTCTTACTCTTTGGTTTTTCTACTAGAACTTTCCAATATTTCTTCCACAGGACTGTCAGGCTATGATAGGCCTGCCTTCTGCACTCCTCCTATCCTCCTTTCCCCTTCTGGTTCTTCCAAGCATGGACAAATCTCCCTCCATTTACAGTCATACAACTATGGCTCCCTGGCACACCTCAAGTGATGGAATGGCATACACATAGATACTCGAGAAATTTCTTTCAGAACAATTTCTCCCAAGAGAAAGTCATGAGAGGATAATGTAATCAAAATACATTAGATACATGTATAAAGTTAAAAATTAGCCATTTAGTTAAAAGAATGTTTTCTCTGCAGAGTTAGGCAAGTCAGTGACTATGCCAAGCACTGTGAGGAGCAGATTTCATGTTACTTATGCCCTGTGCTTGCTCCCTCTCTCCTCAGCACAAGCTGTTCTGGGAGCCTTGGCTTGTGGAAACCTGGGACTTGCCCATGCTCTGTCCAGGGTTCTGACACGTCCTGGAGCTGAGTGTTTGTTGCCTGCCCCACCTGTACCGATCTTCTGCAACTGTGCTCTCCAAACCATGAGAACAAACCAGCATGTGTTCAGGAGGCCATGTGTGTTGGACCTCAGAAGACCAACCCTCAGTGATTGTGCTTCCTGGTGTTGAAAAGAGTCACATCTGTCATTAGACTTTGTGGCACCTGGCCTGTTTCTATTCATTCTTTAACCCAGTGTTAAAAAATGCCCTGGTCATTTGGAGATGAGAAGTTTCTCTTTTTGCTACGATGGCTATCTCCACTGTTTCTGTCACAGCTGTGTGCCTGCACTCCACCAAAGCAAAGGCCAAAAAGAGCGGACATCCTTTTCTCCTGTTCCCTGCGAGCTTTCCAGCAGGAAGCTCTCAGCCCTATGCCTGCTACCTCCTCCCCGGGCCTTCGGGCTCTGGGCTGTTGAGCAGGGGAGTGGAGAACAGCTGACTGTCAGCCGGCCTCTTCCATCTGCTTGGGTCAATGTCATCTCTCACTGTAACTTTCTCTTCTTGTGTTCACGCTGGGGTGCTTTTCCTTCCCATTGGGTCTGTCTGCCTTCCTTCATCCCTAATAATAACAAGGCTGGACTCCAGTGACCATGTGCAAGCATACCCCATCAAGTCCCTTCACTTCCAGGGCTCTGCCTGCTGTTCCCACAGCTGCTGCTGCCACAGATGCTTGGCCGGAGCTGCCACTTCCAGCCTGTCCAGCAAGGAAGTTTGGGATGCTTTTAAAGCAAAGTGCCAATGGCTCCCACTCAAGGGCAGTGACCATGTCACTTCTTCCTTCCAAGGAAAACATAATCTCTTACATTTTTGTGAACAGGATATTAGGATTTTTCTAGGACTTTCAAACCATCTTACATTTCTTTTCACTCTTTAAACAGGTGATTTTTTTCAACTTCTGTATGAATATTTCATAAGCAATCACCACAAACATATGGCTTCACACAAGCATTTTGTTTTAATGTACTATATACTTTTTATATTTTATATTTTTATTTTTTTCTAAAGTACAAATGAGGTTCAGGAAGAAGAACTGTTGCAGTTGACTTATTGTTGCTTGCACAAACACCTGACCAGAAGCAGCTTATGGAAGGAAAGGGTTTATTTCAGGCTTACAGATTCTAGTGGAAGCTTCATCATGGTGAAAGAGGCTGTCTCACTTCATCTTACATCTGTTGTAGAGAGACATCAGGCAGCACCAACGAGCATAAGCTAACTCTGAGCACACAACTAGGACTGGACTCCACATCTGCCCCCCGTGACACAGCTCCTCCAGCAGGACTCTGCCTGCTAGAGACTAAGTAGCAAGCTTAATGGAAAACACTGGGGGCTCTGAGGGTCATTTCCAGTTGCCACCACCTTTTCCATCCTAGAGGTTTCAGTGGAGAACCTGGTCCTTTTTCTTTACCACCTTCCACAAACTGCTTACACTCCTTGGCTTATCATTCCCTTGCTTCATTTTCTAACCTAGCATCAACACATTAGTTGGATGGATCTTCCTTCCATAGTTGTATGTCTTTCTGATTAGAGCTGGAAAAGTTCTCCACTTTGGAGATTATACCTACTGAGTCAAGGATAATGCCCTCATCTCTGCAAAGTCCCTTTTGCTGTGGAAGATGACCTATTGATAGGTATCTGTGTGTGTGGGGATGGGCTGTTTATTCTGCTTGTCTCAACTTATTTCCCTCTCTCCAACCTCTCAAAAATTAAATTCAACATAGCAATGCATTTCTAAGCTTCAGGATAGAGTTAAGGTCTAGACTCCCAAGAAGATGATGAAGGTAAGGCAAGTCTTGAGATACCAAAATGATATCTGTGGAAAAGTCTGACCCGAATCAGAAACTCATCCTGCAATTAGACCACTATTAAATTTGATATCTTTGCTAAACTGTCATCTTCAAAATGCTACAGAAGTCTAATTGCCCACTGTAAGAGTTTATATTGATTGTCAACTTGACCTGATCTAGAATCACATGTGAGGGACTATGTAGATTAGGTCAGCCTCTGTGCCAAGTCTTTATTAACTTGATTATGTTAGTTAAAAGACCCATATTAACTATGGGTGGCACCATTTCATGGTTTGGTGTCTTGGGATATTTCAAAAGAAAAGAGCTGGTTAGATATTAGCATTAATGGCTGGATATTGGCATTAATCACTCTCTGCTTCCTCCCTTCAGATGTGAAGAGGAAAAACTGCCTTTCTACTCTGACCATTCTTTCTTTCTCCACCATGTTACACTGCCCCATCTACCACCCTAAAACTGATGTTTGTCTCAGCAATGGGAAGTTGACTAACTAGAATGATTAACAGGATATAGTTACTATTTTGTGCCAGGACTTAATAACTTTGTCTTTCTTGAATCTTCAAGGAGATTTTGTCCTCCTGGAAGCAGACAAAATCACCAGAGCGTTTAGCTAATGCATGTGTCACATATATGAATATATTAATTTAATTCTAGAAACTAGGATCCTGAGACTTGAATACACAGGTCAGGCTAGTTTTGAGGTCATCTGCTACTTGCCATGAGGAAAAAGCAGAAGGCCACCAGTGAGTATGACAGTAGGTGGCAGGATGAAAGTGAAACCACCCACCTATTTCTCCCCTCACTAAGCTGCCTAGCAAGCAGGGGCCAGGAGAGGAGCACAGCAGGCAGAGCCAGGCTTCCTCTGACCTACTTCACTTTCTCCATGTGCCAGTATTACATTTCTTTTTAACCTACATTTCTCACAGGACTGTATTCTAATAGACCATACTTTAGTGTATGTGAAAAATCAACTAATCCAGGGAGACTTTTCTCTGTGCCCATGAACTTCATAGAAAAGTTCAGAATGTGCTCATGCATAGTATTTGGTTTAGATCACAAGTGCATTTGTCAGAAATCCAATAAACATCTAACACTCTGCATCCTGCCTATGAACAACTCCTATTAGGTTTTAAATTTTAGCATTTATATAGGTTTTATGAAAGGAGGGTTTTATAAGGTGTGCCTGTAGACAGTGAGGCAGAGAATATTTCTATATAGATGAATTTTTTCTCTCTAGGTGTTTCTAAACTAATTCCAAGTATAACCTTGTTCTCTGTTAATTTCTGGTCTATTTATAGTAGGATTTAAGTCTGCAAATAATGGAAGGAAAATACCAGTTTTATTACTTTAGTCACCTGAGCAGGAGGAAAGAAAAGGAAATGCTCTGATATACCAAACACAATCTTTTAAACTGACTTGACCTCACTATTTGAGATGATTCAAACTATTCTGTCAGTTCTCAGCAGCTTTGTCTCTTTATGTGAACTCAACCTGAGCCTTGCTCCCACTGGTCCTTCAGGTGTGTGCACAGGAAGAAAACCTCCTGAAAATATACAAAAGATTCTCACCATCTCCCATCAGCCATGACTTCTGTGCCAACAGTCACTGCTGGAATTCTAATTCTACATTATTGCTTCCAAATTGCTAAAAGCAGCCTTCAAGTTTCAGATGGCCATTTTTTTGCTGCAGGGCTTAACAAATTTCAGAAAAATTGTTACAAAGCTGTGGGCAACAAAATGAAAAAATGCAGTGGCCTGCTTGAGACTGACTGATAAAGAGAATTCTTTTCCTTTCTTCATCTACACACTTGATAATATAAGCAGGTCTAATCAAAATGATATATTTTTAATTTAGCTCTGGATATAGGGCAACCTTCTTTTTCTATTAGTTCTCAAGGACTATATAATGATGCCCTTTGAAAATGAGTACTACCATGGGTACTCCAAATCCACCTTAATCTCATGTTTCTATGACTTTTTTGTACAATTCAGAATAATCTCCAATATCTATCATAACTTTAAGAAAATGCCATATCTTTGGAGACCCACTTCTGGGCATCACTTTTTATGCTGCCAGAAACAATGGTAAAGGGTTGGATTAAAGCACAAGCATGGAAGCACATTTCCTTCCTCTGAGTCCAGATATGGCAAGAAGAGATTGTATTCAAAGGACAGCGCAGAAAGCACATCCAATCAGGAGACATCTCTGCTAGGCATGAAGGGAACTGTGGTACTGTCCAGGGACATTTGGAAATAGAAGATATTCTAAGGAATTGCTATGTGAAATATAAGCCACTTAGAAATAAGTCATTGTAAATAAGCAGGGGTGGGGTTGCTTTGATTAGTTACTTTGAAATTGTAATTGACCAAACTGGTTTTCACAGCAATACAACATCCTGGAAATAAAAGTAGGAACTTGTTCATTTGAGTACATTATTAGCTATGGGCATCAGCAAAGACTGCTATAGCTCAATATGACAATATTTTGGACGGGGCGAGTTCCCTGTAGATAAGGGGAAGGACAGAGGAGGGCTTGAGGGTGTTTCCCTTAAGAACCAATGGCAGTTTCTGGGTGACAGAGGTGGACAATTACACAGTGTGGTCATGAAGCTGCACTGGATAAAGATGCTCAGAATTACAGATCTTGGCAATGGAGCTGTTGTCACTGAGGCAGAAACCTAAACTTACACAGGTTGAACAGAGGTGACGTTGAATCTGAGAGAATGACTGGAATAGAATGACCACAAGGCACATGGTGTTAGGGTTGGGAAGAGCCACAGTCTGAGATTAAGGAAGTGAAGCAGATAATGGACAATTTAAGAGAGATCCAGCCCACCAAATGCAAAGATGCCTAGAATGGCCACGGGTGTGAGAATGAGTTAAAGCTTTCCTCTTGGTTTCATGTTAATTAAAGGATGGGGCTTCACGAGCAGCACTTTGAGGGATGAGGGATTAATCAATTGGAAGGTTAACATGAAAAAGCCAAGGCATGGGGAAAGGATGATTTGAAAATGTAGGGAAGCTCATCCTTAATGGAATCAGAGTTCCAAAAATATATGTGAAAATATTTAGGATAATAGTTCTAAACCCTGACTGCTCAATAGGGTAACTCTGGAAGCATTAGGATAGACCTCCAATCTTCAGCCCAGGTAAGTGAGCACCTTTGTGGAAGACTCTGGAACAAATCTTATCAATAGCTATCCAATCAATTTCTACGTATTCTGTGAAAAGAACTGCAAGTTCAGGAAAATCTCAAGGTTGTAGTAAATGTGGGAGGGAGGGTAATATGAAAGAGTGTGGATAAGAAAGGATGGGAGAAAAGCAGGTAGATGGGAAACTGGCCACAAACACCAGCAGGCAGGGTGCAAAGAAAGGAAAAATATGTCATGAAGAACCTTTAAGAGCTAATCAGCTCCCAGTTTCCAATTCAAGTGTGAGTAAGATGGCATGGACACCACTGAACTAATTATCTATTTGCTATGTTGAGTAGACCATTTACTTATTGCTAGGATTTTGGTGTTTCTGCATTATTAAAAGGCCAGAAGGTGCAAGAATGCCTCATCCATTATTCAGGCTTCTTTCAGGCTAAGTGCTGGATACCCAGATGCTGAGAATTTATACATGTCTGTTTTGAAAGCCTTGACCACAACACACACTGCTCTTAGGTCATTCACTGCTGAAAGCTATCCTCTGGTCTTTCTCAGTGTTGACCATTTGCATCTCTGTTTCTCCAACAAAATCAAGTTTCATAAAATATTGCATTTTTGCATAGATCTGTGTCTCTTTTGAGAAGACAGGTCAAGAAACTTGAGTAGAGCTATGTCTGAATATAAAATACATCTCTGAAACACTTCAAGGATCCTGTAGGTCTTCTTACAGTATGCTTCTTGAGATGATTACTTCGTTTTGAAATTTTCAAAAGATTTGCTTCACTAGGACTCCAGACTGCCACAATTTCAATTTTCCTAGGAAGAATTTATGTTTAGCATGATTTTATTCTGTGTGTGCCTTAGAAGTGATATATGTACAGGAGTATTAAAGAAACCCCTAAAGCTTATTTCGAGTTGTGTTCATATCATTTCCTCCACAGCAGAAAATCCTGCAGGCCCAACCATCAAGAATATGTGCAGTTATCAGGCATGTCTCAGAGACCATGCTGGCTAAGTCCAGCACAAAGAAAGCACAGTTGTAAATGACTTCTCAATTTTCCATGCGTTCCTTGCAAACTGCTTTGAGCTTGCTTTCCAGTGACCCTCACCAGGGACATTCAGTTTTCATGATTGGGCAGATACTGCAAAGAGGAAATACCCTGGTAAGCAAAAAAAAAAAAAAAAAAAAATCTGCCCTTGGGTTTGTTTCTCTCCTCTCTCTCTCTGCCTCTGGGTGTTTTGTCTTCTTTTAGCTGGCTGGTCTTTTGGCTTCCTTGTGGCCACCAGGGGTCTCATTGGCCCCCTACTGGCTCTTCAAGCAAGTCAGCTCCATAGCCCAATTACAGGCAGCTGCCTGGGCATGAGGCCTGCTTTCTCTATTCTGCAGCTGTGTGACCTAGAGCAACTTAAACTTTCTTTACCTTTATTATGTGTATTGCACATCTTTCAAGTAGAGATAATGAGTTTTTAAAAAATATTTAGAATTTAGACTGGCACATAGGATGTACTTAGTAATGTTTATTATTTTTATTTCTTCTTTGTTCTCTTTGAATATTTTCCCAGATCACCTAGGTGGATATTAATGGAATATCATTGATTCCCAAGACTCTCCCTTGGGATCTTCCCTGTGCCCAGAGAGCCACACCCATACATGCCTTAAAATTAGATAATTAATCAATGGTGCTTTTGACATATAATAAATATATAAATTTATGAGGTACAGTTGGATATCAAAGAAGGAGAGACAAATACCACATGATCTCACTCATGTGGATTTTAATGAAGTTGTTCTAATAGGAGCAGACAGTAGAAGAGTATATGACTCTGGGGAGAGTCATAGAAGTGAAGTTCAGGAGACACACTGACAGGCAAAAAGCCACTCCCATATTGACAATTGTCCCTTAGGTACTCTTGGATGCCCAGCATTTCACATGAAAAAAAAAACCTTTGAATGTTTGTGTCATCTGAAATTCATAGTTTATAATTCTAACCCCAATGTGATAGAAGGCGACGAGATCATGAGGACACAACTCTCATTAATGAGATAAGTGCCATTATCGGAGTCACCTCAGAGCTTTCTAGTTATCATTCCACCATCTGAGTAACTAGTGAGGAGCTGTTTGGCTGAAACCTAGAAGAGGCCCTTACTGGATCCATACATGGATATCATTCTGACATTAAGCTTAGAAGCTCCAGAACTATGAGGAATAAATGTCTCCATTTATCCACCTGGTCTGTGGTACTTTGACCTTAGCAGACATCACAATGCTATATGCCCAAACTTTGTTATTGTTGATTAAGGATAGAAGTTTGGTCTTTTATGCCATCCACTTAAAGTTACCACATTAGTTGTACAAGTCTCTGTGCATTGGTTTCCTTTGCTGTCACCTCACCTCTACCACAGCCTCAGTATGAATGCGACTCTGCCCTTCCACTGCAGACTGAGTGATATCTCTAATGTATATTTCCCATCATCTTTCTTCTGTGTAAGTCTCTCTAGTCTGCACAGACTGAATCTCAACTCTGGCAGCCAAGTTCCGTCCTTCTAGTGGCTTTCTGGAATAACACATCTGTATAGGGTAATCATGTTCCATTTCCCTGTGCCTTCATGATGTTTCCTCCATGAAGACATCTTGAATGCTTTCCCCCATTAATGCTGATCAAAACCCTACCTGTCATGAAGGCCACTGTCAAATGGTAGCTCTATTTCTGGTCAGAAAATATGCAGCTTTACTTCCCGAGCTGTCACAGAACTTGCCTTCTCAGCTGTGGCATTCATCAAATGCTGACTGATCCCCTCATCCCTGGCATACTTCTTTATTCTTCCTTCTAGATCATAACTTCTTCAAAGGCACTTATTATATCCCTTAAAGCTTCAAATGGGATAAAACGAATGGCAATAATCACACCAGGAATTAAGCTCATTTATTCTGCAAAGCAGCAGCCTGTTGTCAAATGCTAAGTCTCGCTCTCTCACAGCCCTCGTAAAAAGAATGGGAAAGCATATAAATGAAGTAGCACACAGGAGGAACATACAGTGTGAGCAATTATGCCAATTTCTTTTATAGGAAGAGCACAGCTGAGATAAACATGGAAGCAGATTATTTACCCTCCCTGGGTCTCATTGCCAAATTCTACATTTTTCATTAAAAGAAATCAAGGGAGATAAACAAAAGTAGCCCTTGGGAGGAATCAGCACCGAGGAAGATGCTCATGTATCAGTATGGCCATCAAGATATGTCTATTTTTGAAACTGCTTCCTTTGGGACCAAACACACATGTTTGCACACCTGCACACACCTACCTCCAGGTGTACTTGGCCACTTCAAACCTTGGTGTTTCCAGGTGAAGGTGTAAAGAATGGGTCACCTAGGAGCTACTCACCTTCAGGGCATCCTGTGTGTCATCCAGGCAGTAGACTCGGATGCTGTACTCCAGAGAGGAGCAGCAGAGGGGCCCGAATATGGCCAGTTTCAGGCGCTTGGCGGCTGCTTTGGTGGTGGACTGCCCAACGAGGGCGTATGTGCTGAGGCTTTCCGTGAGGATGTGGCAGGCCTCTGCATCCAGCTGAATGTAGCAGGGGGTTGTGAAGTTTTCCTCTCCAACCACCACCACATCCTGGGGATGAGAGAGAAGGGGCCATTATTAAGCCACCAGGGATATGTACTGGTCCCCATAGATGCTGGTGGCTAGCAGGGACCCTTCCTGAGGTCTGAGTGATCCTTGTCAAGCTTGGTTTCCATTCTCTATCATCAGCTTTCATTGTTCCACTGCCAACAAAATGATGGTATTCTTTTTTTGTTAAATACTTTATTCATTTTCAAGCTGAGAGATACAGAGAGAGAGAAAGAGACAGAGAGAGAGAGAGAGAGAGAGAGAGAGAGAGAGAGAGAGAGAGAGAGAGAGGGCACCAGGGCCACCACCTTGTGGGTCTGGCATATGTGGGTACTGGGGAATTGAACCAGGGGCTTTAGGCACTTGAGGCAAGTGCCTTAACCCCCAAGTCATCTCTCTAGCCCAAACTGATGGTATTCTTTATGAAAATGCCCTTTATTTAATTTTTGATCTGAAGAGCTACATGACCAGAATCTAAGTGAAAATTGGAGACATTCACAAATGTGTACTCAAGCTACTCTATTAACTGTTTTATAGAATTTTGTGGCTTAATCTTTTATTACTTAACCTAAAAGTACAAGGTATTGCCTTTTCTTTTACAATCCATGTTAGAAAAGGATTAGAGACATTACATTCATTACACAATGGCACTACATGTTCTTCTACAACTCACCGAGAGGTACTTATCAGAGCAATGTACATTTGTGTGCATGTGTGTTCAGAGTGCAGGTGTATGCATGCCACAGCATACATGTGGAGGTCAGAACACAACTTTGGGTTTGGTCCTCACCTTTTACCTTGTTCGAGTCTAGCTGGCCTGAGAGCTTTGGGGGCATTCCTGTCTCTACCTGCTTTTTTACCTTAGGAGTGATGGGATTATAGATGTTAACATTTGGCTTTACATAGGAGTTGGGGATCAGAATGAAGTACTCATGCTTAGGAGGCAAGTGCTTTATCCACCAACCTATCTCCTCCACCCCACAATAATATATTTGTTTTCCTAAACAATCTTGAGCTACAAGGCAAGCTATGGCAAGCATATGCTGTATTTTTTTTATCATACTTCCCTCTGCTATTTTTATGTAATCCATTAAACAGTCTATTCTTTTAGATTTAAAAATATATTTAGTGGGAAAAATAGGGATAGGAAGATGTTCCTTAGGAAAAAAAAACTTGTTGCATAAACATCACACCTAGACCTACATTCAGATTGCCAGAGCCCCATCATGCAGGGACATGATTACGTGCCTGTAATCCCAGGGGACCTTTACCAAGAAGGGAGATGGAGACAGGAGATTCCCCGGAAGCTTGAGGGCCAGCTAAGCTGGCGGGAGTAGTGATGAACAAGCAGTCCTGATTCTAACAAGATGGAAAGTGAGAACTGACACTCAAGGTTGTATCCGGACCTGTACACATGCACCATGCCACATGCCTCCCTGCGCACATGTGCACACAGAGCCAACATGTGTGTACACATACACATATATGCACAGATAAGAGATACATAAAAATGGTTGGTAGTCATAATTTTTTAATAAAATAGTTACTAATTCAATCAAGTTTTGATTGATTCAAGTGGTTTACGCTGTAAAGTGCACATTCTGAAAGATGGAGGATAGGATCTATAACCTCAGGGTTCCCATGCCAAATGTCCCCTGAGGCATCAGGTAAGGGGGTTGACAAGTAGTGGTGGAGACTAGTCAAGCAGGCCAGAAAGCTGAATAGAGTCTGTGCCTCACTGTGGGGATAGGAAGCCCCAGGGTAGGCAGACAAGCATACATTTTCATCTTATGGGAAATCTTCTGACTTGTAATTAATTCAAATTTAAAAGAAAATTTCATGTGGGGAAAATCAAACACATGCCTGAACATAATTCAGTCTCAGAATTGGTTTATTTCATCTCCACAGGGCAGGAACCATTTTTCCATTGTTTCCTAGTGTGTCTCAGTGAGCCTGGGTCTTGGTGAGTGCCCACAACAATTGTTGAAAAAAATGAATGAAGGTCTCTTCATAAATTTAGTTTCTAGGCCTAGAGATATGAAAGAAGCACTGACCTCAAGTGATTGCTTATTATGTAGGCCTTATGACATCATCTGAGTATATACAATAAGTTGTATTTTAAAAACCTCAGTGAAATCATATTTTCAACTGAGCCTAGGGTCCATAATGGAAGCTCACACTGAAAAGAAAGTAGAAGTTCAATGCCTCCAAGTTTATTCCAGCCCTATAGCCTCTACACATGGAAAGAGGGGCTTTCTCTAGCAGGACCTGGGTGAGGGCATGGTCAAAAAGCCTCCTCCTGCAAGTGTGGCCAAGAATGGGATATCATCACCAGACATGCACTAGGAGAATTTGCTTGAGGATTTGCCTTTCTTCGCACCTTGACTCTTTGGTTCATGACTCTGACTAATGTTGCTGTTATTACTCAGCCCCAGGATAGATGCGGCATTTGAGAGAACATCTTGCAAATCTATAAGGCTTTTGGTGTTTTTAAATAGTTCAGATCTTAAGTGAAATTAAAGTTAGGACTGGGGCTGGAGAGATGGCTCAGTCAGTAAAGGGCTTACTGCACAAGGGTGAGGACCTGAGTTCAGGTTCACAGGGCCCATGTAAATGCCAGTGTGGTGTTGCACACCCCTAATCCACCCAATCTGCTTGGTAGACAGAGAAAGGTGAATCTCCAGAGCATGCCGACTAACTAGTTTGGTTGGTTAGCTTCAGGTTAGTGTGAGCTCTTGTTCCAGTAATTAAAATGGAGAGTGAAGGAGACACCCAATATTGACCATGAGCCTCCACACACATATATGTGAAATCATACACCTGTGTCTACACATATGCTTATGCTTATGCACATTCACACACACACACACACTGAATTAAAATCACCATTGTATCCAGTGAAGTCTACTTAAAGACATTACTTAAAAGAGATCCCTCTAGTTAGTCTCTGTTGGACTTTGTGTACTCTAATATGGGCAAGTATTCACAGAAAGGAAAATCCAGGTAATCCCAGGACATCAAGCTCTTAACTATGATTTCTTAAAACGTTGCAGTCTTAAATCTTCAGGCATATCTTGAAAAATTTTCCCTAAAATACCATAAATCATATTATAAATATCATATTATATTTTTACAGTTCATACATATAAAATTTCATATAAATATAGATTTATATTATAGTTTGTATAATTATTTCTAAACATATTCCTGAGAGATAGATAGAAAGTGATAAGTCCTAATGTAAGGAACAGGATCCATTCAAAGCTCTGTCCTTAAGACATGATATCAGCAACTGCCTTGGAGGGATGAGACAGCTGACTGACTTCTGCATTGGGGCTCTAAAGCTCCGTCCTTTCTGCTTTCCAGGTGAAGTTCACAAGACCTATATCCAATATCCTATATCCTGTAAGTGATTGCCTAACAGTTTTGGCCCAGGTGTAATGTTTCTCTACCTGCAAATTAAATAAATATATATATATATATATATATATATGTATATATGTATATATAATTACATATCCCTTTATAGCATATAGTATCTGTATTCCAAAAGAGAGCTGTATGGAAATTTGAATCATCCTTTATGAGTTAGTTAATGTTTGAGCCTCCTTTTCCATGAGCCTAAAGTAGTCAGGAACTAGTCCTCTGTCTCTCTTGAGGATGAGCTAAAAGTCAACCCATTTTGCTTTAGCCGGAAGGCCTTCCTTCCCCAGATGCTCCCGTGGCTGCCATGGGTTCCATCTTTCTCCCACAGAGCATGCTCACCTCCCACTGTCCCTGCGCAGTCTGGTTCTTGAGCTGGATCTTCCAGTCCTCGGTGTTGGGGTTTGCGCAGTGATGGAGAGTGAGGATGACAGGGCGGGTCAGCAGGGCTCCTGGAGGCCCACAGCTCACCACAGGGGTCAGCAGAGTCTGGGAATCTTCCATGGGGGGTCTAGGAGGGAAGCAGAAAGCCACACCTGTGACATTTCCATAGTATTGGTGCATTATGTACTCACTGACATCTGAGACCTAAAGTTGTACAAACAGTTCAAATCTTTGCTCTTAACACAGTTTTCTGGTGGTTGTGGGGGTGCTGAAGCAGAAATAAATGGGAAGTCTTGCTCTTTCAAAAAGACTTTGGTCTTGTGAGATTGGAGGTCTTTATGATAACAGTACATTTGCCAGCATCTCTTTGATCCCCTTTTCTCAGACCTAGGCCTGTTTGCCTTTGCAAGCTTCCTCTGGATTCGTGTTCTGATACTTTCAGGATGGAATGAGAAAGAACACAGAGTCCTTATGAAGTTACATAACCTGCTTTTCTGATAACACTTGCCATTGGTCTCACAGGGTTTTAAATACTTTTTGTTTTTTTTTGGACCTAACTTGAAAAATACTTAAAAAAAAAAACACTTCAGAATGAGGACACCCTAGAGCTAAACTTAGTTCAAATGACTTTTAGGAATAATTCAGGCTTGTATAGCACATTCATTCTTTCAAATATGACCAGGAAACAATACATAATGGAATTTCAATAGCAAATAAAACAATATATTGTTACTTGTATATTTCATACACAGAGAATTTTGGCATAAGGAAGCTCAAAGATCCAAACTGTTTCTTATTTTTTTCTGCACTGTCAATTTGTTTCCATTATAACATCAGAAATAAGTAAATGGGTTAATTAATCCAGACTATCATTGATACATGAGAAGTCACCTCAGAATTTATGAGTTATAGATCACAACTGCTGTATGTGCTGGGACTAAAACTCAGGTTTCTCCTCAAACTGCCAGTCAGACTCACCTGGTTTTAGAAGCCATGGACCCATGGAATTTTAGGAGGGCCCCTAAGAGTCACTGGACACTACCTTACGTCTATTTCAAAAGCTCCAACTCACTTATTCTCAACTCACATTTATAAAATGTCCTTAGTGAGCAGGAACACAATCTGCTTTCCTGAAAATTCTCTCCATATATCTTAGCACACTCTGATGCATTTGAAGGACTTTGATTTCTTCTCTACCATAGGAAAAAAAAGCATCCTCAATTTTCCCCCACATCAGCTGGTAAGCATGGTTTCCAGATATCTGCCAGATTTCTCTTTCCATTTCCATGTGGAAGTTTGTTAGTGTTCCGTGTCCTCATTAAATTGGGCATCTTGAAATGAACCTAATGCTTAACCAGACATATTGGCAGGTACAGTTTTCTTTAATTAGGAATGTAGTTATAGTCATGGTTCACAAAATTACTACCTTAGACTCTCAATTAAGTAATAATTTATAAATATTATTTAGCAGGCTCCAAATAGAGGGGAGAAAGGAAGATAATATGTTTAAATAGCTCCTTGTTAAAAATAGGCCATGAAGGCCTTCAGGGGCTAAGAAACTTGTTAACACTGAGCATTAAGGTATTCTTAGCCGGAGAGGTTAGGCTAAATCTATATAGCTCTTGTTTTTTTTTTCATACATAGATACTATGATTAGCTTTTGAATTTTACCTGAATAGATTCAGGATAAATTTCTTAGCGCTATGTCTTCCAAATTTTGCTTATCTCTATCTGTTTTCTATCCTTTGTAAATCTTATATGTCTGTTTTATATGTGATCATTACAGTCACCAGTAGCACTGCGACAAGAACATAAGGCAAGGATGGGATCTTTTAAGGACTCTGCTTGAAATCTCTCTGCCATCTAACATCAATATTTTTGAGTTATTTAGTTCACCCAGATATAAAGCCATTAAAATGTAAGTTGTCCTGTTGACATCCTTCTGTCTTATTCATATGGACATTAAAATGAACATCTCAATTCCTTCATAATTGAAGTGGCCACTTGAAATTGATTTTTTCCATCTTTATCTATATATCTATATATTATTTATAATATAATCTATGTTACTTTATATATCTATGGGATTACCCTCTTTAACAATGTATAAATGAATGATAGCAGCTATTATCATTTTTAGCATTGCTGGAGGAGAACTCTCTAGGGATTTATCATGATACTCCACCCTTCTGAAAAGGATGTTGGTTTAACAAACAGTTGCTTCAGAAGTTAAAGATGGTACCTCTGCAGCAAATGGCAGGCAGTAATAAGACCTCTCCTTCCCCACTCTGAAAGTTTCTTCACTGAAATGCAGCTAGTAAGAATACAGAAGCTACCTGACCCTTTAGTGTCACTCTAACTTCTACTCAGTAAAGTAGCAGAAGATACTGATACTCTGGGTAGCATCATTGCTGTAACTGACAAACACTCTTGCATCTTCTATCAGCAACCATAAAACTATGGAAGCCAATCGGATGGCACATGAGCAAGGCCAACTATGAGCCCTTTCTCAGTTGACTTTGATTATCATGCCTACAAACTACATTAAAAATTGGTCTTTATTGTCCCTCTCAAGCCTGGTCTCTCATTGCTTCTTCCCTCTCTCTAAAGTTACACCAGAATCTTACCTACTTATATATTTTCTTTCTTCTTGTTTACAAGCCTAAAACAAGTGCTACCTTCTTTCAGTCTTTTACTTTTTGTATTCTGTAGGAATGACAACAATGTTTCCTTTGCTAAAAGTCTATGGTTTTTCTAGACTCTTGGAAATGCACTTACATCCTAAGGTTACTGGTGACAGTTTGAGACCTCATTGTCATTCCCTTTACCAACTTGGTTTTCATTTTCTTTTAACCCAGTTTGCCTTCCTTCATTCCTTCTGTCTAAAATCTTAACAATATGAGTGAAAATTTCCTTTCATCATGCCATAGTTAAATATTATCTGCATTCAGATATGGCTTTGATTTTGCTTAATTCCGCTTTCCCTACCAAGAGAGAATAAAAGAAAACCTGAAATGGTTACTTTTTTTTCTGAGCACTTCTCTTACTTTTCAGTTATAAGTGTATCTTGAGAAGTGAGCAATAAACTTTGCAGGGAGGAGACATGGGTGGAATCTCTCCCAAATGGCCCTTGTGATAGCACTAGGGATTGGGAACATCTGTGTCCTAGGCTGGTGTCATAGCCTGGGCTTGAAGACAGAAAGGAGGGACTTGTTCTCACTGCATTGGAACAGAAGGAGAAGGGGCCTCCCTGCTGGGCTGCGAAGCTGTCAGCCAGGCACACCCCTGGCATGCAATATTGATGGGCACTGTTCCTGAAGGATGGAAAGTAAGGGAAGGGAGGGGAGGAAGGGCAATGGGTGTCAAAAGAATTTATTAACTCAGTGAGGTGCAATAATGTAATGAATAGGGAAGTAGTGAAGTGGAATTCAGAACAGGATGAAAAGCAAAGGGAAAATAAGAATCCATGTATGCTTTCAAGATGAAGGAAGTAGACATTAGAGACATTCACACCCATCTATGGTAGGAGTGACTTAGTATTTAAGTATGTGAAACCAAAGTTTGATGTCTAAATGCACATTTCCATTATTTCTGTAAGGGGAAGATATTAAAATACATGAAACCAAATAGCAAAAACTAAATATAAATCCACTTTATGTTTTTGCAGAGAAGATTTCTCTTTTATGTCTCCTGCTCTAAGCCAGTCAAGCAAAGAGTCTGTACTTCTTAATTGCAGATGACATGGAAATGAACATAGAACAAAAACTAGCTGCAGAATCAGCAATTAGATAGAAATCCTCAATGGCCAATGATTTTAAAAGTGTTCAAAAGTCTAACAAGGATAATATCATGGTAAATGTTGGATGGGTCCCAACACTTCTAAGATAAAGCTCTGTTTCTTTTCAGAGAGTATTTTTTTCAATCAGTCCTTGCTATTATCAATGCAAAGAACTTGCACTACACAAACATGCATCATTTATAAAATTTCCACATAGCAACAGCACTTTCTGCCCACATCCCACCTGTAAGGTAAAGTATTTATAGTACCGCTCTTCCAGAAGAGGAAACCAGGATCTAGAAACATGAACACATTTGCCTAAAGATGCGGATCTAATCCTCAGCACAGCTAGTCTTCATATACAAGTCATGTAGCTTCTTTCACATTGTGGTGTATTAGGGGTTGCTTATAATGAGGTTAGTACCTCTTTGTTTTGTTAGAGAAAAACCCAGTGAGTTGAATCTGTCCCCATCCACCTCCAAGTGGACATGGGATGACTTGTGTGAATGCATGCATATCCCCTTGGGTCACCTCAGGATGTCAATTCCACCCTAGGCTCAGCTGCCTCTTAAAGCACATGCCTTCCCATATAACTGACAACTTGAAATATTTGCACTGTGGGTTTCTGACAGGAAATATCCAGCTCACTTGCTATCAAAAGCTCAATTGAGCAAAAAAAAATGTTTATAGGAGCCACTTTGAAGGGCTTGCTGACATTTCTCCAGACAGGCAGAGACTATCCTGGATGAAGCCAGAACAGCAAATCATTGTGCTCTGGGCAGTATGGCTGGATCCTTGTAGAATTACTTGACTGAAAGTATACTTGGTCCTTATACTGCCTACTTCCTTTAAGCAACACTAAAAGGAGAAGCCCACGGTACTCACCAGTGCTTTCATTTTAAGGAGGCTACTGACTATATTAGCAACATGTCTTTACGAAGCACCTCAGAAGAATGAATGAGCTTCTTCTGGGCATGTTCTTCATAGACATAGGCATTTTGTAACTCAGCACCCCATACCAATTTTTTGTTTCCTTCTACATTTTCTTAGAAAGAGGGTCTCCTTTTGTAGATAAATCTTCTGCTTTAGCATCACTAGTAATGGGTCCTGGGGTTACAGATTTGTACCTCCGCATCCAGATATATTCTCCTTAAAACTTTACATTAGTCAAGTGAAATGTGTTAGGAATTATACCAAATATTCCACATTCTATCTGCCCACCTGACTTTATCTTACATTTGATAACCTTACTTTCTCATCTTCTGTTATTCCCTTTTATTGAAGGGAACTGCTTTGCAAGTTTTCGTTATAATTAGGATTTGGGATTTTCCCTCAACTTCCACCTCAGTCTGAGGCCATCTCATGTTCATCCCTTTGTAAGCTTCTGGAAAATTATCTTGTTTCTATCTTCCTAGGTTTAGTAAGATTATTGAAGCCTGCTACAGATTTTGGTTTTTACATGGGATCTGGAGATTTGAACTTTGGGAGTTGCTTAGCAAGAACTTTATCCAATGAGTCATCTCTCTAGCTCCTGTAATTAGGATTTCAATAAATAGACACTGCTTAGAATTTTAGGAGAATTAGAATAACATAGAATGAGATATGTGGACTATATTGCCTTCCTGTAATCTTTATACAGGTCTTCCTTCAACCTGAGGACCTTAGGACTCATGAATGTGTAAAGAATCTGCACATGAAAGCAGATTGAGTTTCAATGAGAAATAATATCAACTAACTACTATTTTATGGAGATCCAACCAATAACATGCTAAAGAAAACAAACAAAAATGATCTCCTACATGATCCCCACTTAGGCTTCTAGTTTTGTACTCCATCGAGCATACTCTATGTGATGGTTAGGTTTTGTTGTCAACTTGATATTTTTAATTATCTTGGGTGGGTCTCTGAAGATGTTTACAGGAAGGCAGCTTCTCAGTTGGGGGCAGGATGTAAGGAAGCTCAGGAAAGCAAGAAATTAACATCCCTTCCTGTTGGGCAGTGCAGGGAGGAAATTCCAGAGACTAAGAAATCCATTAAATCTGGGATAGGGTTGCAAAATCTCTGCCCTAAGGCTATATAAAGGGGAAGGAGATTTTTCTCCCTACCTCCCTGCCTGCTTGTTGTTCTGCATGTGGTGTTGGTGATGGGTTTCTCTCTCTGCTTGGAACTGTGAAAGGGGACTAACCTCTTTCATTATGGAACTTTCCCTGGATCTGTAACTTCAATAAATACTTTCCTCCTATAAACTGTGCCTGGTTTGGAGATTCATCCCAGAGGCATGTGGCTGACTAGGACACTATACTATAGGTGTTTAGTAGACATATGTCATGGTCTTAGTTGCTTCACCACTAACATCTTTTACTTTTCACCCAAAAGATTTCATTAATAGATCCTTAAAGGTCACCTTAAAGTATCTTGAAGTTGACAAACCTAGTAGATTTAAAATTTTTTCCTTGTTACTCACATTTTTATTTCAGTATTACCACTGTGGACCTACTACTTTATGTGGGTGCTCTATTTACCTTTGATTTTTAAGATTCTCTGATTCTCAGGCTTATTTATTTATCCTTACAAATATCCATTATTTAATTTGAAAATACTCATTGAGATGCCACTTTATGTTAACCACTTTGCTAGACACAAACTATTTACCTATTTACTATTTACAAACTATTTACTATTTACCCTTTCATGCTCAGTTTCTGTAATTCTATCCTAAACCTGAATGGGAATATTTCCCCTTGACCTTTCCCCAAGTCTTTCTTTGCTTAGAATTCATTTTCTCCTGAGACTTCACTTCTCTGTCTCTAGCAGAGACCACACCCCACTCACAGGCTCTGAGCACATATCAGTCAGGATCTGTTCTTACTACCCTCCAACTAGTGGTTTTTCCTCCCTCTTTTATCATGCTCCTGATTCTCACAGTGCCCAGGACTTGCATCTTAAACTCATTCTATGTACTGCTTTGCAATACTTCTTGACAGATAATAATTAACTTCTCCTTCTGTAAGCACATCTACTTTCTACTCACTTAGACTCAGACCAAGCTTACCTCCTCACCCCCCCCCCCCCAAACAGCTATTTTGTTGCCACAGCTCACCTCAGTTCTGAGCTTTCAGGAAGACTATCTGTTCCCTCCACCAGCGCATCGGCCAGTCACCAGATCAGTCTTTAAAAAGCAGTGCTATTCCTGTGTCGCTCAGCTGCTCAGAAACTTCCTTTGGCTCCCCACCGTTTACAAAAGGAGTTCTACTTACTTTTGCATTTGGAATTTCTAAACCGATTTTTCAGCTGCCCTATTGAAGAAACTGCTAGGCCAGTACAGAATACAGAGAAAAGCTGTCATCTTCAAACTGTTTTTTTTTTCTCCATAAGAACTGACAAAGGTTGAAGCTTTGATCTCAATCAGACTCACTCTTGAAAGTTGACTCTAGGGGCTGAGAGGAGAGCTCAGTGGCCACAGTGCTTATGAGGACCTGACTTAGATTCCCAGCTTCCATCTAAAATGCCAGACTTTGGGGCTCTTGCTTATTGTAACCCCAAATGCTGAGGAGGTAGAAAGAATAGATGTCTGGGGTGCCCTGGCTAGCTAGTCTAGCCAAAACTGGTGATCTGTAAGTTCAGCAAGAGACCTCTTCATATACACACACATGCACTCACACACATTCATGCATTATATACACATATACACTTGAGCCAAATGGGAAAAATAAAATCTGATTCTATTGACAAGTCATTCATGCATCAGCTATGAAACTATTTTTTGCATGTGCCTAGTGTGTGTGGCGTGGTGTATGCATATGCATGTGCTCATAAGGCACCCTATGGGCTCACATGCAATAGCCAGAGGAAATCATTGGGTGTTGTCTTCCATCTCTCCCCCTCCTGTTTTCCTTCAATGGTCTGCTACTGATTCTAGAACTTGTCATTTGTGAGCCACTCCCCCACTCCCAATTCTCCTGTCTATTCTCCACACAGGATTGAGGTGACAGTTGTGTGTGGTCATTTCCCACTGTTTATGGTGATTCTACAGATTCAGACCCAGGCTGTCTCAGGTGGTCTCTCTAAGGTTGCACGGAAGTACTCTAATGGCTGGGCCATCTCTTCAGCCCTAGCCATGGAAATTTTATTCACAGGGGAAGTTGAGGATTTGCAGGCTCTAGAGCTCTAGAAAGCAGGAGAGAAAGGATTACTGGAAACAATCATTGAACTTGGCACCATCTTAAGTCAGAGATGGCACGTCCCATCTCTGGCTCATTTAGGCCATGCATCTGCCAGTCTGTGCTTTGCATAGAGTACATTTAGCAATGATAAGGCCCCGCTTGTCACATTCACTCTGCCACTTGTAATTAAGTTCACACCTCCCTTCAGACAATTCACTTCAGCAGATGACCAGCTGGATGCCATCCAGCTGGAAACACACCCACTTTTGGATGCAAGAAAAGGAATCAAAAGAGAAAGAAAATGGACAAAAATGTTCAGAATTTTGCTACAGATGCTTAGAAGTGGCACTCACATCTCCTGATGTCATCACTGTGCCTTCTCATAGAGAAGCTCTATCTCATATTATGTGAAGATGGAAAGGGCCGTAGGGAGTGAATCGAAAGTGTGCTCACAACATATGCTAATCAGAAGACAGAGGCCTGACCTATGCTGGTGCTATGCAGGAACCACATGACCTTAGAAAGCCAGAGAGCTTGGCTCAGGTTAATTAGAGTTGATTTTTACCCCTTTCCTTTATTAACTAGAAAATTTTGACTATGAGTCTTACTTTCTTTAAAATGGGGCCCATCATTATTTGTAGTTACTTTCCAGAACAACATAAGAAAACAACATAAGAAAAGCACATCGAGTTAACAACAGGAAATGAGTGGTGCAAGGAGTAGTTTATCTGAGACATTGTCCTGCATTGCTCTTTGTCTCAGTCTTTGGTACATTTCTTGGTTTTGAGATCTTGAGCTTATTGCACACACACCACTTTGTCAATGCACATCAAATTCAACAGAACAGCCTTCCTGAACCTAACTTCAGTTAGCAGGCAAAGATGATACATCATTTCCTTTAATTTAGAGTCAAAGGCAGTGAAAACTGAAAGGAGAAATGTCTGGCCTTATCAATTTTCTGCTTGCTTTTCTCCGCTAGAAATGTACAATTTCCCTGGCTTGGATAGGAAGGAAAGCTGAGGAAGTGGGAGGGCACACTCCATTCAGCACACAGCAGAACCCTTGAGCGTCAGCTGGTGATAACAGTGATCAAGTGAGAAGAGGCCATGGTAACACATGGCTATAGGCAAAACAACTCAAATCATTATCTCTGCTTGAAGGAACTGTCCAGGGTGGTGAAGGCCTTGGCGGACAGGATATATTTAATGCTCACCTTTACTCAGGACAAGAGAAAATAAAATAAAGAGATCTCAAAGTTTGCTAATCTTTTGTGCTATAAAAGATAACAGCTCTAAGGATCTTCGAATATTGCTTTGCAATGAGAATGCATAAAAATGAATATTTGATGTAGGTAAATACAAGCCTTTCAGTGATTTTCCATAGCTCAAATTTAAGGCATGAATAATGCTCAAGGATTTTTTAAAAAATTATTTTCTTATTCTAGCTATTGTTTGTGTAGGTGAAAGGACATTATTTGAGGAAAAAAGATGTTCTGGGTCACACTGATTACAAAACACCAGTGGCTCCATTTGGGTGTACAATAGAAGAGCTTTCAGCAATTGAAGAATGAGGATAAAAATGGATGTTTTCAGGAGGATGAGAGCAGGACCTCAGTCCTCGTTGTCACTTAGGCTTTGTGCTCAGAGCTCAAACCTGAGGAGACTTTTCCAAAGGACATTGATCCTTACATGACGAACATCTCCATTTCAAAACATCTTTATATTTCCATGTGTATTGGAAGCATCTATCAACCAGGCTTCTATTGTGCTATTTCACACCATGCAGGAACTAATCAAGAAAGACCCTCTCTGAGATGTTAGAGGCCGATCTTAAGCCTAAGATTAGATCACATAAAAGTTCTCTTGTTACTTAAATACTTAAAATAACTTCATCTTTATGATTATGACACATTCAATTCAGAGCCTTTATATTCAATCTGAAAGGCCCAAGAGTGGAATTTATAGATGCTAAACATAAGAAGGAGGTTGATAACCTTTAAACAGGAAGAAAGTTATAGAAGGAATGATCCCAGAGTAAGAGTCTGAGCTAGAGTGAGGTCAGGGGCCAAGGGGTGTCTACTTCTATTGGACCTTAAACCCTAAACTGGGAAGAGGCTGGGTTATTGAGCTAGGCTACATTGAATCAGTGACTCTGTGTAGACCTCTTATCTCTCTAGACTATCAAAGAATTATGTTCTCGCTATATTTTCTTGATAACTGGACCACATGCCCACTTGGGAAAAAGATCTCTGGTATTTCATCCATATTTGGAATCTGCAAAAGCATCCAAAGCTTCAAAAACAAAGAGAAGTAAAACTTGATCATGTGTAGGTCTAGGGGAAACTGTATGTCACACAAGACATAAATATATTGAGTTTATTATTTGCATGGTATAATTCTCTCCCAAGTTTGACATTGAGAAAGTCATGTGCATCAAAAAGCATATTTACCTCATATTTTCTTTCCTGTGTACAGTCACATACATCTCATAGACTCTCCCTTGGGGAACGGCCCCAGCAGGTATCAGCAAGCTTACTCCTGAAGAGCGAAAGAGAAAAGCACATACTTAAGACCTATGAACCCAAAGGAAACTTCTCCGAATGCCTTTGCAGCAAGCAGAAAGAAATGCAATTTTGTGACCAAGAAGTCTTAGTCCACTGGTTCTCTAAAGATGTGTAAATGTTCATCTTTGCCTTGTTTTCTTTCCAGTTGCCTTCATGTGCTTCCCCACAACTCCCTCTGAACTCTTAAGGCATTACTTAAGAGTGATATTATTTTTTTAATCTTATACATTATTTAAGGAATGGACAGATGGTTCCAGTGTTGTTTTCCTTGTAAAACAAGGAAAAACCAAAAGTTGCTATTAAAATTTCAAACAGCTGCAAAGAGGCATTGTTTCTAATTAAAAAAAAAACCTCCATGAGATTCAAAATCTTGGAAATGTTAATCTCAGCCATATCAAAAACATTTTATTTTCTTCCCTGAAATATCTGGTTAGCATCAGTGTTATTCCACAACAGAGTAAGAAGTGGTGAGGAATTCCTTTGTTATATGTAACACTAGAAAATGAACAACAACTTCTAACTTGACTATAGGAAGTAAAAGCGTTTCCACTGATTGCTAATCGCTGCCCTTTTAGGTGGACTGGTAGATGGAGCTGCTTTAGGATCTGACATCAGGTAAGGGTGTGAAAATTTGAGCTTGCATTACCTGGATGTACTTGTTCCAAAGGACTGGATAGTTTAAAATTCTAAAAAGATGCTAAGTAATTTCCAGAAAGGTGTTCTGTGGTCTACCCTGTGACCACACAACAGAATGTCACCACAACATGTGATTCAGCCCATCATCACATGGAAGATTTTTGAGTCCATCATTTTATTCCTGTGAAATGAAGCTCAATTCTGCGCAATAAAAACATGTGGCATATCCTTCTGAGAACAGTGTTTGACACTTTAGTGAATGCTGAGGCCCAAGCATGTTTGGTCCTTGACTACTGTGATGGGCAAGTTTTGTTGTCAACTTGACCTGTTAGCAATCTTGGGTGGGTCTCTGAGGTTGTTTTTAGGAAGACAGCCCTCTCAGTAGAGGGAAAGTTGTCAGGAGACTCAGGGGAACTAGGAACAAATATCCCTTCCTGGAAAGACAGTGTAGTAAGGAAATACCAGAGACTCAGGGAGTCAAAAAGTCTGGGAAAGGGTTTTAAGACCCAGCCCTAAGGCTATAAGGGGAAGGGAGACTCTTACCCCCACCCCGAAAACCTGTTTGCTCTTGTGTGTGTGGTGCTGGTGAAAGTTTTTTCTCTCTGCTTGGACTGTGAAAAGGGGGGCCAGCTTCTTTCACCATTATTGAATTTTTCCTGGACTTGTAGCTTCAATAAACCCTTTCCTCTCATAACTGTGCCTAGTTTAGAGGTTCATCCCAGCAGTGTGTGGCTGACTATGACAAGTAAGAAATTTAATTATCAACAAAATAATCAAGTAAGCAAAGGAAGCAAAAAAAAAATTACTTGGTCCACTGGGGTCATGAAGTCACAAGAAAGAAAGGAAGGGTTGTGGAGAGGAATTTTTCAGAGGCCTTGACAGAGTTAGGTGAAGATGTTGACTCAGGAGTACTTGAAAAGGAGACTAAGTGGTAAACCTTAGCTTTGGGGGAAGTGGAATGTGGCCTGTGGAGGGGAGAGGCCAGGAACAGAAAGGTCACATGCAACGTGTGAGGCAACCAAGACTCAACGTCTGTCTGTTTTGCAGAGAAATCATAAAATGGGCCTTCATCTTTGGTATGGGGATTAAATAAATTATACATGCAAAGTAAAGAGAAGAGTGAATAGCATGTGTTAGGTAACTAATGTTACTCTATTAAATGCCATAAAGTACATTGATCACTCTTGCCTCACCTGTATGATTTAAACCAGGCTACCTTTCTCCCTTCCATTTACCATAATTACCATATGGAGAAAAAGGTAAAATTCAATGAGTGGAATGGAGGGAAGTACTGTCTTCAGGATAATTACAATCTTTAAACAATGAAATTGCTGAGAACAAGGTAGAAAACCATTTTATGTAATGAAAACAGGTATTTAAGATGATGATATTAAATATTGCAACTTTATTACAATTTTTTAAAGGAATGGGGTAAGAACTTATTAAAGTTCTGAAATAATGGGCTGAGCCAAAGACAGCTTCATATTCAGACAGCAGCCATATATTACCTGATTATGCACATACATAATATTTTGATATGACAGAAACACACAGTGAAGATGGATTTTTTGTTTTTATAATTTAAAATATTCATAGTCTTGTCCAAAACATTAAGACACATTTCAGGTGGAAGTAATTAGCTAGGACTGAAATCTTATCCATGGTTGGAAGCCTAGCGCTGCTACTGGAAATGAGTACCAACCCAAACCTTAGCTGTCACTGGCTTATGCTCATTATGGAAGACCATTACGATTTATCCTAGATACTGAAAAATGACATAATAAACTTAAGTAAAACTACAAAATGGCAGTGAATGAAGTTGAGGTTGCATATTGATGCATCACAAGTTGGACTAAGGACTTTATATGTACTTTCTGGTTAAAGACTGCAATGAATAAATGAAGTTTTCCCTCTATTATATTTCTCATCATCTAAAAATTAATTTTCTGAAGTATAGCTTCCTTGAGTACATCGGAATCAATCAACTAATTGCATTTTCAATTTAATTTGTCGTTTTGAAGTATAGTGACTGATGTCTTGATGTTACCTTTTGTTAAGAAGGCAAATTATAGTTCTGAATTGTACCTCAGCAATTTTCTATAGACAGTTGTTTCTAGAGAAGCAGAATTCAGAGTTGTTTGGAGGAAGATAACTGATTTTACTGACTTTGTCTGAAGTTGTGTTTGGTATATGTTGAATATAGATTAGATTTGGATAATGTGATTTGAACGAGATGTCCCCCATAAAACTCATGTGTTTTCATTGCTTGGTCCCTAGCTGGTGGCAATTTGGGAGGTGAAGCCTTGTTAGTGGAGGTTGTGTTCTTAGTAGTGTTATAGCCTTGCCAGAGCTTGGTTCACTCCCCTGCTGCTATTTTCCACCTGCTGTGGCAAGGAGGTGAAGTCAAGCCTCTGCCCTACCATCTTTTTCATGTTATCATGAAACTTCCCCTCAAGACTGTAAGCCAAAATAAACCCTTTCATTAAGCTGCTTTTGATCAGCTACTTTGTCCCAGGAATGCAAAGGTAACTGCAACAGGGAGAAAATATTAAACTTTTCATATCTAGTGAAAATAAACAAGATTTAGGGACACATATGTTTTCATTCTGTTCATCTGCCCTTTAAGCTTTTAAGAATTACCTGAGTTAGGAACAATGAGGTGACCCCCAAGAGAGTTGAAGGTGCCAAACGCTGTGCAGGATGGGTCGGTCTGCCTGGCAAGACTCTGATTCTTTAGGTTGAGGGCCTCATTCTCCAGCAAAGATTGGGTCATCTGAGGGGACAACTTGGATGTGAACTCAGAGAGATCATCTTGAGGGGTGACAGCACCAGAGGTGTTGTACACTTTGATTTTCAAGTTGGGCAGTGGATCCAGAATTGGAGAATTGGTCATGGGGATTTTGTCCGAGACATCATGGAGAGCATACACAGGCCCCCTGTACATGGCCGCAGCTGCCGTGAGGTCTGGAGGTACAGCCAGAAGATCTAAGTTGAAAAGAAACAAGAATTCCATTTTCATTCTCCACTCAGGGTAAGCTACATTAGTCAGAGACCCCTTCACACTCTTGAGCCAAAAGTAACACAGTGCATCTAATACTGGGGAGGGGGTAGACAGATCCAAAGGCTCTGCTAAATGCAGGGTAAGCAGAAAGCTAGCATCTCTCTTGGTTTTGTCTATAAGGAAGTAGCTTGACTCATTCTATATTTTGTTATGAAGTCTACAGTGATACCTAAGGTATCTGGCTATTTCAACAAGTTGGATTGAACAATAAGTCCTACAAAGTCACAATTTCTTTTACCTACACTAGATTTGGGTTTTCCTGAAAACCACTGTACTCAAAGGGATACGAGAAGCGGGGAAAGAGTTCAGAAAATTGGTGAACCAATATATTTGTTCTTTTCAAACATTAAGTTAAAAATTAGGACAGAGACACTTTTCAGAAAAGAAAACCAGGTCTAAATTGAGCACCAGGTCAACTGTCATTTGTTATGTAGGATGTTGTCGATTCCATAATGGACAAAAATAAATCAAAATCTGCGTCTTCATGGAGCTTACATTCTAGCTTACCTTGAAGATACAAATGCCACTGAGTTTGAAGCCTCACGGGGACAACTGTCCCCATGGCTAAGTAGTAGGGTGCCAGGTGATATATCCACTGACCTTGTCTGGCTGCCTTTATGTTCACAGACTGAAAGCCTCCATTGAGTGCTGAGGAGTCAATGATATCAGACTCAAAGTCACGGTGATTCTTCCGATACACAAACAGGGCCACCACAACAGAGATCGCCAGGCAAACGATCACCGCTATCACAATGCCAACATAGAGTGCAACATCATCAGAATCTGGAGCAGCTGCAGGAAAGAATGAGATATTGAGCCAATCGCTTATAGAAACTTCCCATAGTACACATATGTATTGCTATAATTTTTTTCAGACATTTACTGCTATTTTATAGGTTAATTTCAAATCTATTTCAAAAGCTATATAAAATAACTGTGGCCTTTCAGTGGAAAATTATCTCTGATTTCTTTCTCTTTCTCACTCTGCATTAACCCATCCACTAATCTATCTTATAATTGGGCAACATAACAGACAATTTATTGCCAGATATATAAAGAAACTAAAGCCAAAATCATCCCAAGCCATAGGAAATAAAAGTTTATTACTTCTCTCAGGTGAAAAATTTGGGTTTTTGAATTCATTGATAGTTCTTTTAAAAACATCAGCACAAATACGGTTAGATGTAGCTGGCATGCTTTGAATACGTATGTGTACTAGATCAGAATGTTTTTCTTAATATGTTCCAAGTCATAAAACTACTTTCCACAGCACTCCTCTCACTTTCCCCTAAATCAGCGGAGGAGTGGGTGGGAATGGGCAGTTCAGCAAAGTGAACATCAGGAGAAAACATGTCTAATTAGAAAGGTGTACTCAGAAGGCCCAGTTCTAGGAGCAGAGGCTAATGCTGAAGACCTTCTCCAAGCCTGGGCTTTTGATGGGCCCTGCTGGAGTTAGGGTCTCATTATAGGACTAAACTACAGCCCCACAGCACACTAGAATACCAGGTGACACGAAGGTTTGGTTCAGTGATCAGAAAGGTCACACACCCTAGAGTTCATGTAAGCATTTGATCAGCACAAGGTGCAGCCCACGGAGGGCTATTCCTGGCTAAAGAAAGAATTCCTACATATCCTGCATTGACCATGCTTTGATCTAAGTGAAAAACGTGACAGAAACTGATTAAAATAAAACAAAATTAAACTTTTGATGAACACTTGACATTATTCAGCAGTTTTCTGTGACCCACAGAAAATTTCTGCAAGGTCAATTAACACTTCTCCCCTCACTATAAACAAGTTGGTTTAATTGGTATTTTGTGTAATGAATAACAACCCAAAAGTTTATGGTCAATTTTATGTACATGTTTGTTCTTTGCAGAGAGAACTTTCAAGTTCTTAGGTTTATGATCTCTCAAAATTCAAGAAACCACTGATCTCTCCTAAGACTTGGAGACAAAAGATTTGTGTGTAGTAATAATTCATTCTTTCTTTTGCCAGTGGCTCACAGGATAATCCACACTATCAGGCTATGCTATCTTCATACACCTGTAGTTCAAATGAATTCATTGCTGACCAATGCCCCCTCTTGTTTTGCATTTTGTACTTAAATAACTCTGACACAATTGTACTTTCTTTAAAAAATATATTGTGTCTCCCAAGATTCAAAAATATTCAGTTTCCTATCAATCACTGACAGTGAACTCCCTCTCAACATTCCAAAATTCTTATCTGTGAGTACTGCTTTATGCTTTCAAAATGTTGACCCCACTTTGCTGTGGGGTTTACTGGAGGGCCTGAAGCAAGGTTCTCCACTCTGATCAGAATATTATAACTAAATGTTTTACTTTATCAGGCCACAATTATTTATTCATGATTTCTAGCAAAATAGATCTGCATTTTCTCAACCTTTTCCATTTTAGTATTTGAACTCTGCCCTTTATTTATACCAAGCAATTTCAGGATGTGTTTTCTCAGTGACTGGGACTCACACTTTGGATGGTAGACTGATAGATTTGAAAGCTGGCAGAGACTTGAAATGACCCTTTCTTCTCTTCAGCATTGAAAATCTAATTTGTTTTTCATGTTAGAATACATTAGATCCTATTTCCTGTGTACACATCTGTGAGCCAAAGAAAGGCAAACTCGAATGAGGGCAGTCCTGTTAAAGGGTTATTCCCCAACATAAAACCCAAACATTAAACTTACAAGAAAATCCATATTCATTCTGGGTTCTCTGTTCAGTTGAAATAGGGTAAAGAAAACCTTGAAAAGATAAAAAAAATGAAATAGAAATGCGAACAAAATTAAATTAATGAAGGAAACCAACAAAATGGGAAACATGAAAAATGGTTTAATTAGAGGAAAAGGAAAAGAAACCTGTGGTCTTTTAAAATTCTGCTTGAGTACAGAATTATGATTTTGTATCCCCTGTCTGCTGTGGAGCCTCACGGAGAATAAATAAGTAGGCAGATTGAATTTCAGAGCAAAAACTGGTCTCGAGTCACTAACTTTGGAGTGCTTAAAGTCTTTCTTTTATTGAGCATAAACTCTAATGGATCTAATTTATTTCAGACATCAAGGGTCATTAGCATAAGGAAAATCTTTTTTTCCTTATCCCTGCCATATGCTTTAATTCCCAGGACATGCTCAGAAGGCTCTATACAGTTCTTTTTTCATTTTTTATTTAATCATAACAGCTTGCTTTTGGCTTAAAAAGACTAAAGAACTAAAGCAGGCCTGTCGTCACTGGTCAAAGGTTAAGCACTCATTTATGCAGCTGAGCTGTGGTCACCTCCTTCTTTCTCCTTCTCCCATCTACTTTCTGCATTTTCTGTGGTCTCTCTTTCCTTTGCTTTAAAAGGAATGGAGTAGGAATTACACAGGGGGATCTGTCAATGCAATCAAAACAGAGTGTTTTTTTTTTTTAATTTTAAATCATTTGAAAATCAGTAGGGCCAAAAGATTATAAAGTTATTTCTTTTAGATGTTCAGAAGAATTCTTTACATTGGGAAAAATGATAAGCTCATCTCACCTGAAGTAACACTTTACGGTTTCTTTTCCTTTTTTTCATATATTCTGGGGAGAAAACTGATCATAATAATAACAACATAGAAAATGATACTGTAAAGTGGATGAGAGGGAGAAAATATTAACGTGAGGAACACAAAGTTTCTGAAATGGAAAAAAAAACAAGAAACATTTTAAGTAGAACTTGTAACTGACACCCAATGTTCCCCATGATTTCACATTCTATGGCATATGAATGAAGCAAATAATATAGCACTGTTTGGATTAATCAAATGAATATGAACATGAAGCATGTGAATTAAACATCCTTAGTAATACTCAAGAGCAAGAATCATAGAGGGACTGGAAGAATCACGATTAATTAGTTCAGAAGGAAAGGTCTGGGAAGCTTTAATACTAAAAGCAAGTCTACACCATGGCACAGGTAGTTCTGTGGCTGTGGAACGCTCTGTTCTTACAAGCTATTTACCTATTTGGGAACTAATTCTGGAGAGACATGCAGTGCTGCTTTAATGAAAGAGAAACTTGCTGGAGCACAGATAGATTTGCTCTGAATTAATTTTTAATGATTTATTTTAGAGCAATGATTGCAACCTCCTACTCGGTTTTATAAATATTAGATTCCTTATTTCAGTTGTCTGAGTCCATGTATTAGGCTTGGGTTTCATTTTTAAACATCTCTGTCTGGTAATAACCTTTTTCCATTTGTATTCTCTGAACTCAATAGAAGGGCAATTGGGACAAATAGCGGCTTTCGTTTAGGAACTCAGAGACTTAGATTGAACTGGGCTCACTGTTACCGCAGGAAGGAATGAGGCTGTTTCCTAGAACGGGTGATGCTAAGCAGAGGAATGTGAAAAAAAATACCTTGCTTTTTGGCATGCAAGAGGGCAAGGCTATGAGTATAAACACTTGGACATGTTCTGATGCTCATCTGGAAAACTTCGGTATGTGCCCTGAGACCTGGCTTGAGTAAGCAGGACTTCCAGATCATGGGAAAGGAAAAGCTATGTCCACAGAGATGGAACTTGGTTTGAAATTTCTCCCAGAAAACAGTTCTTGGTTTCCTTGGCTTATATTCCTACTTCCCAATGGAATTCCTGTTCTTGACAGGCAGAAGAAAGAATAATAGAAATTCTTAGTTTTAGAATTTATTTTCAAATGTTCCATATATTTATTTAGTCTCAGGCCATTCAGTGAACATACTTCTGTCTTGTGGTATGCTTTTCAGACTTATATATATAATTAATTATATAATTCCAGGCACAGAAGGCAAATTCATTGATTCACTTACTCATCATACAAGCATTCTTGAAGCCTATTATATTCTGTGCTCTATTTTAGACATGGAAGATGTTTTCTGCATCCATCAGGCTTACATTTACTAGAAATCTAGTAAACAAATAGCATGAAACCCAGATCATTAAAAAGAAAATAAAGCACCAGGGCTGGGGATATAGTTTAGTTGGTAAAGGGCTTGCATCCCGTTCATGAAACCCTGGGTGCGATCTTCAGCACCACATACAATAGGCATGTCGGTGCTCCTCTTCCATCTGGGCATTTGAGAAGTGAAGGCGAGATGATTAGAAGTTTAAGGTTATCCTCAGCTACCAGCAAGTTAGAGGTCAATTTGAGCTCTATGAGACCCAATTCAAAAATAAAATGCCTACAAATGTTGTCTGATAGAAGAGACAGGGACAGCTAACTTAGAGAATTAGGACAGGATTTCAACATAGTCGTGGGGTTTTGCTTAATACACAGCATGAAGAGAATAGATGCATCAGTATATTTGATGAACTATTTGTATTTGAACTTGGTCTAAAATTTAAACAAATATTTTTAAAGTCTCATACACTAATAGTTATTCTCCATAGCCAATCTGGCCAAAATGTTCTTTTCCTAAATGGGAAAGTTTAAAACAGACCATTATTAAGTATGTGTTCACCAACAGCCCAACACCCCAATGGAAACACTGATAGAGTTTTGGAAGGCAACCCTATAAAATGTTTTCCAGCCCTTTCAAAATACTTCTGCAACTGCCGAAGTCAAACATCCCTTCTGAGGCTGGCTGCAGACAAGAAAGGGATTACTGTTCTGTCCACTAAGTGAGGCAGCACAGAATCACGCCCCTGTTTGTTTTTATGCTTGCCCATCTGATTCGTCTCTCCCAGAACAACAGGGGACATTTTCTTCAGCTAATGAGGTGGTCCTAGCAATAATGAAAAATAACACGTCCAGCATAACACAATACAGAATAAAACTCTTTTTAGTCTTAGTTCACATTCTGGTTTGTATCTGAGGGATTTCAGTGAACAACTCTGGTATTTAAAGTAAGGGCAAACGAAAGGATACCAGCACTGTTGGTCAGTGCAGTGATTAGAGTTCATGAACTTGGGTTTGTCAATCTCATAAACATTTTTGAACCCTAGTTCTGTCATATTATTATTTTTTTCTTTTTAGGTGTGGCAGGCTGGCCAAACTACTCCTCACCCCTAAGCTTGAGTTTTCTAATACAGAATACAGATGCTTTATTGCATAGAAAGTATACAGAAATTCGCAAAGATTCAGGTCATTATGACAATGGTCAATGGGTGATCAATGTCATTATGAGGAAGATTACTGGGCTTTTGTTGTGGAGTCAGTGCCGTCTAAAGTTTAATGAGTGACCTTCGGAAACTTGCTTGGGTTTCATCTTGCCCAGTTACTACAGAGACCAGGAGCTCAGTTGGTCTGAGAAACCAGGAGCAATGCCCTCTTTGGAATACTGTATACTCTTTCACTCACTCTCTTTAAAGGGGTTTGTTTTTGGCCTTTGTGGCTTCTGGCAACCATACAGTGAAATGTTTCAGAAGCATATTTCCAGTACCAGAGTGAAAAGTGGCACTAATGTGGTTTCTGAACCAGGGGGTACTTGCTAGGGAGTAGAGGTGCTGCTTTGTATTCTTCTTTGGCTTTTCATGTTTTAAGGCTTTCTTTTGGCATTAAGTGAGGAAAGGCCAAGGATAATAAATATCTGTAATGGGAGAGATCGTCTTGAAAGAACTACTCAGAACAAATGCATCTCCAATGATGACAACTTTCAAAGTCACAAGTCTTGGGTTCATGTTTCTTCTTTTATAAGCATGGGGTTTAGGGGAGAATCAATAGCCTCAGGACATGGACCAGAAAGAGCCAAAGCTAGGACAGGGCTGTAGGAGAAAATTGCTAATTGATTATAACCTTTTTTTTTTTTAAAGAAAATTTCATTTTCAAAGAAAAACTTATAAAGAGGACCCGTAGGAGTAGGGGCTTATTGTGGAATTGTAAAGTGAGTGAGGACAGGATCAGTTTGCTGGCAGGAGCAGGCACCTTACACTCTCATGCCATGCTTCTTTTGGGTGAAAGTCGGCTTAAACACAAGGTCAAAAGATTATGTTGTTCAGTTTATTGCAGATAATGAGATTGAATCCCAAAATGAGGACTGATATTGCCAAAGTCATCCAACGTGTAAATTCAACTGAAATTAGCTTTGAACCACGTCGTTGAGTCAGACTTTTGGTATATGTGTTTCGTATTGTCTAACCTGGGGTGCCACCATTCATGTGTGGTTTGGGCTGCTAACATAATCAGCACTAATTTGTGGATAGCTGTGGTACAGTGACTTTTCACAAGGTCATCTGTGAGACCAGGAGATGGTCCACTCACATTATTTTTCAGATGATATTCCACTATTATAAATGATCAGAGGTCGGGTGTAATTTTTGTAAAGAGGACTTTCCTTGGTTTTTCTCTTATAGGAATAACACATGATCTTTATGAATGTGGCCAATGCCTAGATGATCAGATATATGCATGAATTTATCTCATTTTGGATGGGTTATGATTCATAACTACCAGGACAATGCTCAAAAACTTAAAGTAAGTGTCCATTTGTTAAGAGGCAGCAAATGGGGCTAGGGAGGTGGCCCATAGTTAAGCAGTCCTTTCAATGAAAGCACGAGGAATTGAGTTTGACCCTGGGACCCATATAGAAAGTGGGGCAAGACCTTACTTGCCTGTAACCCCATGCATACCTGTAATTCTAGTACAGAGACTGAAGAAGGAGGACTGTGAGTTTAAGCCAGCTTGAGCTACCTTGCAAGACCCTGTTTCAAAATAAATGAATTAATCAACAGTGATTAACTAATTGTTATCATAACTTCTGAACGTTATTGGTCTGTTGCTTCACTAACTGGAACAGCCCCCATGGTGCCTGAGTTGGCACATAGATCACTGACTAGATGGGTTGGAACTTCTTAATAAGATACATGCTCAATAGTACAGTGCTGGCGAACCACAAGAGTGAAGGATAAATCCAGCCCTTGGGATATAGCCTCAGAATTTGAAAGTACTATGTGAGTAATAAGTAGTTGAATTAATTAAGGAGAGAACACGAACTAATAGAAAAGAGCTTGATAATGTTTCTAACTTCATTCAGAATTTGGCGACTGAATGAAACGACATTAAATATGTAGCCTGCAAAATATCTCTCCCATTTGAAACATTGTGATTGATATTCATGAAATGAAGGAAGGCATAATAATTTATAGAAGTTTTCTCCCTCAAATAATGCACTTTCTAAATAGTGTCTTTGTTTCAAGGATGAGACAAAGACATGAACCAAACACTGGCATTTCTATTCTAGGGTAACTGGAGAACTTGCTAGAATGATGTATGTGTTTATGTACAATAAGTACATTCTATTTCTCACAAAACTTCAATAAGTTAAATCATTAAAGGAGAGACATGATTTCTCTAAACAATGAGACCATCAGAACAAAAGGGGTAAACATTAATAGTTGGGCAGACTCTACACATCTGAAGAGAATCTCATTTTAAAGTAACAAAATCCAGGATGGGGAGATTGCTAAGTGGTTAAAGACACTTGCTTGAAAAGCCTGGCAGATCAGGCTTAATTCTCCAGTACCCACCTAAAGCCAGACATGCAAAGTGGTACATGGTCTTGAGTTTGTTTGCAGTGGCAAGAAGTTCTGGCATGCCCATTCTCTCTATTTCTCTCTCAAATAAATAAAATAATCCAAATCTAAACAACAAAGTAATAAGATCTTGCAATCACATGCTTCCATGACTCAAAAGCCTGTGTGGTAACAGGCTTTAAATAAGAGTTGGGGAAAAAGAAAAAGAGAAAAAGAAAGAGTTGGGTTTGTATGTTGGCTACAACACTTTTTGGGGGGCCTTGCTGGGAAGTTTAATGCCTCAATTTCTTTCTTTGCAAAAGGTATCAGTTATTAAAGGGTGGTCAAAAGCTCTGTCAGTTAGTCTTCATTATCTCAGTATTAATTAAATTCAATATAAGACAATTGTATCTCAGCAAGACCATGTCTAATGTAGAAGACAGCAGTCAGAAGTAACTTAAGCTGAAACTTACTTAAACTGAAGCACAACTTTTCCATGAAGTTAGAAAATATGAACAGAATTACATCAAATCTGAAATTTCTTTAGCCATAAAATGTATGCTACAATAATTTTTATGCCATTCAAGATTTGAGAACTCCTAACCCAAACTTAAGTAATGTTTAAATTATGTTTGTAAATATCTGAGAATTGAAACTCTTTACATTGGAAATCAAGCTAGTCAAAATAGAAAATAGAGAGTAGTGTAAGAAGTATTGCTTGCCTTTACAATTTACTCCCTATGGTCCATTGCAGAGTAGCATCTATGACCTGAATATATATAAACAGACTTTAGGATGCTGTGAGGACTTCTAAAGAAGATTCATTCATATCTTATCCATGGATGATTATGCAGGTTATGCATGTTTCACAATTCAGCCAAACTTTATATTGTCTATTGGTTTTGTTTCTATTATTTGAGACAAGTTCTCATTATGTGGCTCAGGCTAGCCTGGAACTCACAATTTTCCTGCCTCATATTCCCAAGTGCTAAAATTACAAGCATTAACCATCACCCTTGGGTCAAATTTGTGCTCTTAAAACACCAAAATGTGTATTAGTTTTAGTCATATCTATCTACTCGTCATACTGTCATACCCCTGATAGCTTTGGAAGCCTTTTCCTCACGTAAGACCATATCCTAGAAGGATTGTTGCTCCTGGAGGACTTTCCCTTCTTGACTTTGCTGTCTGGTGGGTTTGCCTGTGAGTTTTTTCACTAAGTCAATACATGGGATTTTCTTATCGCAATCACATTTCTTCTGATGCAAATGCTCTTATTAAAATCTCAGTGGCCAGTCAAGATAAATATTTTCAGGTCACCTTATTTTTTCTCATAGGTCAGTTCTAGTTTTGTACACCCATCAGAGTTACTCTAATGATGTCAAAGGTCAGATCCATCAAACACACCCAAGTTCATTCATTTATTATAATTTATTACTCTTCTAAATTTTAATTGATGGCGCTAAGGAATTCCAAATAAATGAATAAATCAATTCTAGGACAATATGACAACACTTGAAAAGGACATTTGATTCGCACTGATGTCAGTTATTTGAAGTTGCTGTGGCAATTTGCTAGTTCATCCTTCCAAGGACAGTTGGCCATGCCATACTAAGAGTAGCCACAGCCGTGTCCCTAATGCTTACAAACCGGACCTTTCTGAAATTGGATAGCAAATAATTAACATCTCAGGAGAAAATAAAAATCCCATGTTATGGCTCACAGTGACTGTGCCAGAAATGCCTAAACTCATCTCCTCAGTTCAGGAAATCAAACTCATATCAGTTTCTGGAATGTTTTCATAAAGTAGAACCCAAAGCTATCAGTGTTCTTAGAAGAGAATGATACTTATTCCATCCAAAGGTGATGCTCTCATAATCCTTTCCTCATAGGAAAGACATCATATCAGAAATTCAATAATGTGGAGTCGTGAAGTATGCTGTCAGGATTCCCTAAAACATCTGCCTTTTAGGCATAAAGAAAAATTCAACTAACACCCTTGTTCCTATACCACGTGCTTTTGATGAAGTCCTGCTTTACTGAGGCTGCTTGCATGGTGACACCTTTCTGGTCCTTTCAGAGATGCTGCCAGAGTTCAAAACCTTGGCTTTTGTCACCTCATACTAACTTGTTTGGGTTTCACAGGTGTTCATCGGGTGTCTGTTGGCTAAAGTTTCTGACCACATCCTTGCTTTCAAAAGCAGGAAAATCTTTTACCACAAGGTAGAAAAGCAAACCACACTGATTATGCTGGAGACTGTCGAGCACTGAGTTGGGCAGGAAGTCCATGGACAGAATATTTATTTGCCATCTGGGACACTGTGCCCATCAGGAGCTATAGAAATACAGCTCCGACATCAACTTATAACTGCAGATAAAAGCACTCACTGTCTAAGGCTCACAATTATGCTTTCCTATCGGAGTGCTGTGCTGACAAGAATTTCTCTGGAAACTGACTAGCACCTTCACAAATGTCTACCACGAGTGCTTATAAACACATCATTCTGAAGGCAGGGCATGATGATTTGTAAGGTAAATGATTTCCCACGTTAAGTGCACCTGGGCCCTGGTATGCAGTGTGTCCACACTGAAATTTACACCCAGAGAGTTGTGCTACTTCCTCTGGTGCGAATTAACGGAGGGGCTGTGTGACATGGAAAGGTTTTAATGAGTAGAAATGCTAAGTTTGCACAATGCATAACTTTCAGTTTCTCAAAGTCAGGAAGTGCACTGAGGCAGACACAATGCCTAGGCAGTTCTTGTTTGGAGACTGCAAAGAATGCTTTGTCTTCTAGGACATAAACCCTCCTAAGGAAGGAGTCCCAAATTCAGATTCGAACTCTTATAGATGCCAGTGTGGAACTTCACATTTACATGGGATTAAAAGCTAAAATCTATAGAAATACTTCTAGGAATGCAACAATTTAATCTAGTGGGTTCACAAATACAGATAAATCCCAATTTCTGGACCAGTCTGCATATATAGACTTCGAATGGCTATTTACAAAAGGAAGAGGTAAACACACGTTAAAAAACTATTATGTGTCAGTTTATACATCTCATTATAAAGTCATAAAAATTATAATAGTTGCCTGCTATTAGAAAAACTCATTAATTGGCTTAGTTTTTTTTTTGGAGATTGCTCAGGAGCATTCTTCTTCTCTTTTATCTCCATATTTCTCCTCTTTCTCCCTCTTTTTCTCCAGCTGTCTTTCAAAAAATCCTTTCATACAACTATGTTTTAAAGTTATACTATAAAATTGGAGAAGCTATTTTGAAATCATTTGGGGGATGAATACAAAGAAATAAGAACTGAGCACAATAGCTCTTGCAGTATTGGCTCCTGAAAAAAGATGTGCCAGTTTGGTAGCATTAGAAAGGAAAAACAGTGACATTTGTCATTGTTTCTCATATCAGAACAATGAGATGTGGATTTTGGTTATTTTCAAAAGTGACAAACATTCAAAGTTGCTGCTTTCTTGTTCAGTGAAATCCATGCTATTTAGTGCACAGAAGACTCTAGTGGCTGAAATGCTTATTTTTTTTTTAATTAGCAACATGAATGTAAGCAAAAACATTTCTAATTGATTTCTGAGACATTAAGTGACAGTGAAGTTTTTTAATTACCTTTCAAAATATATTTTAATAAAATAACACCAATTTCTGGAAGTTTAAATTGGAAGACACCAAGGCATTGGGTCTATTACAGGATTTATTCATTTTAGGCCAGTCAAGTTTTGCCGTGTGTGTGTGTGTGTGTGTGTGTGTGTGTGTGTGTGTGTGTGTGTGTGTCTGTACTTGTTTGTGACTTCTCAAAATGTGAAATAATGTGTGTGGTCAAAAATAATTAGTGGAGAGCCAGGTACATGCCTTCAATGCCAGCACTCAGGAGATAGGAGAATCACCATGAGTTTATGGCCACCCTGAAACTACATACTGAATTCCAGATGAGCCTAGGCTAGAGTAAGGCCCTGCCTCAAAAAACCAAAATGAATAAATAAACACATTTTTAAAATAAAGAAAGTTAGTGAAATTTTTAGGATCTTTTCAATATTTTTATTTTGCCACAGAAATATAATTATGGTTGCAAGGACAGAATACATATATATCATGTAAAACTAATTCAATTCCAAGTCCCCTTGTCTTAAAATGCGGGCTTTACCTCTTGTCTTCCAGGGTTTTCTACAACTTTAGTTTTCTGCAAGTACTTGTTTGGGCAATCTAATTTGAATCACTGTGACCAGATTCTTAAGATATGTTGACAATATCATAGTTCAAGTTTGGAGAACCCTGTTGTCAAGATCATGCTGTTGGTCTAGCCTACCCTCCACATGTCTCTGTAAAGATGCCATGGGTAATTATAAACATAAGTGAAGGCTGAGAATAAAGAATGAGTTGAACACAACACACATGAATAAAAAAAAAACATGATTTGTCATCTCACAAGCCCTAAAACTTCATAATTCTGGCTCACCTTCTTTCTAAGATTACTTAGCTATTATAAAATACCTATCTAACCCCATAACCTGTTTTTCTGTTTTAAACCATCATCAATATGTTAGGGACTGTATCATGTTCAGTGTTATCTATAATTATGTCTGATCTGATTTTTGATCCTCCCTTGAGTTTTAAATTTTAATCACATGCTTAAAATTTTCAATATTCCAGTCGCTTTTTTCACTAAATGTGTCTTTTAACACTCTTTTATTCTTTGTGTTTATATTCCTTTAAAAATATCGCTTCTTAGTTTTACTTACTACATATTCTAATTCAGATTATTCTTAAATCCATATCATTAGAATACTTGCTTATTTATTATGTTGTGGATTTTTCTTTTCACTGAGCCATTTGATAATTTCAAAGTTTGTAAGTAATATGTAGGAATGGGATACTTTTGTGATAGACCAATAAGTTGCAGAAGAAACCATGGGTGGTGGCTTCTGTTTACTCTGCTAGAGTTCCGGAAATTTTAACCAATTATGTTAATTATATATATTTTGTTTTTTGCTCCCTACACTATGCATTAAACTCCATGCTAGAGCTGGGTGTAGCTTGCGGTTTTACTATAGATTTTATTTAAGTGACTGTTTCAAGTTTCTTCTCTCTATCATGAGTTTCCTGTGGTTTCTTTGGATGGGTGGGTGAACTCATTCTAGTTTCTCATGTTAGAACACCATTCCCTGAGTTACAGCTTTACTCAGGGCTCTTACTTCCTAATCTGTCTCATTCTTTCACAAAGCCAGGGTTTTGCTTTTGCCTAACTCCCAGACTAGAAAGACTAACTCTCAATCCTAGAATCCAAATCATGTATCTGTGCTTCTCTGCCATCCTGCTGTCCCTCACATTCATTCACCTCTTATTTTGCCTTGTAATGTTTTTTGTAACCCTTGGAATTTTCTACATTCTTCCCTTTTTATGTATTTATGTGCATATGCATGTGTATAAGTATTTGTCTGTAATCTTTAATCTACTATTTCTACATTCTTTGAATCAAAGGTGTTTTTATTAAATTAGATGGTAAAGGAAGAATTGTGCCTGAATTAGTTGTTTTGAACAAAATAGTGATTAAGTACTGATAATAATGTATTCTACATATTTCATATTGTATAGCTGTTAAGTACCAATTTAACTTTTTGAAAAGTACTAGACTTTGGTTTCTAGGTAATTCTGAGACTTATTCCCATTAATTATGGACTCTCAGTTTCTCTTACCTACTAGTATATCAATATTGACATCAAAATTATTTGTTCAGGAAAGATGACTCAGTGGTTATAGATCCTTACTTGCAAAGTTTGTTGGCCTGGATTTCATTCTCCAGTGTCCACATAAAGACAGATGCACAAAAGTGGTGCACAGGCCTGGAGTTTGTTTGAAGTGGAAGGAAGCCCTGGCATGCCCATACTCACTCTCTTTCTGTTCACCTCTTTCTAACTGTTAATCTCAAATAAATATGTAAAAACATTTAAAAATATTTGTATATAATTTTTTGTAGATTTAGAGTTATACTTCATACCAGATCCAATGGTAAGTAGACCTAGCTTTACTTTGAGATAGTACTGTTAAATGTTTATCAATATATACAGAATACTAATTCTCACCAAGCAAATAAAAATTAAATGATAAATTTCTAATTGGCAATTTAAACTCTGTGGCTGTTCTTTTCATTCTTATTCTTCCCTTGATGCTGACATTGCCTATTTTACTAGCTCTGCAGTTTCATCATGAGAAAGCCTTTTGTTTTCAAACTGAAGGTAATATTATTTCTTTCCAAAACTTTGGCAGCAATACTCTGCCAGAAATTCCAGCTTCCTGGTAAACAGAAACTATAGCTTTCACTGTAAAATACTCTAATTACACAGCCCAGCAATATCTCTGTGGTTTTTATCACCAGGAAATCAATAGTAGTGTAGACTACAATTCTCTGTTGGACTAGAGTGGATATAGTAGGGCGGATGAAAGAGTTTATTGATGTAGTCGAGACTGTTATGATAGGAAATCAGAGCTGCAGAAAGAAATGGCTTTTTTTTAAAGAAATGGCTTTTTAACTGAATGAATCCAACACCAAAATGTTCCAGTCTAACAAGAGACCTGATTAAAACATAAACATAGCAAGATGAAAAAAAAACAAATAAATAAATGAAAAAGATTGTTTGTAGACCAATTCTTTTCCTTATTTATATACTGCAGAACATTTTTACTGGAAATATTCAATCATGCAGAAAAGAATACGATGGGAAATTATTTATATGTTAAGGAACTGTTGGTCATAAAAATCTTAATGTGAACATTTCATGTTTGCATTTGACAAATATCATAATCTAGAAAGTGTCATTTTGTATAATCAAGAAAAGTCTAATGTTCTTATAGTCCTTCTAAAAAGTACATTGCACTGAGGGTATTTTTTTCAATATACAAAGTGAAAGTAGGCTTTCTGTCACCCAATGTTGAAATATTATATTGAGAAAAAGTTAAATTGCAAGAAATAAAAACTCCAAAGTTTTGGACTTGTTGATCACTTGAGTCAGTTTGTATGACACAAAATGAAGAATACTAAGTGACAAAAGTTGGAAAAATGAGTTATGAATGTTATGTTGCTATTTTTAATCCTCAGTTCACACCCAGGCTTGGTGGAACAAACCCTGCATGTCTGGATAAATAGCTGGTAAAACAGTTGTCATCTTCCTCGACAGTTGTCTTGTCCCTTTACTCCTAGCACAGTGAGGGGTGTGGTGGCGGTCCCTAATCATCAGCAGAAGCATTGCTCTCAGCTGCAGCCTCCTCTCTCAGCACAGTGTGTGAATGTGTGTGCAATACAATTTAAGAGGCCTATTCAATTTTATTCCATGTGAGCAACGTAATTTTGTATTTGTATTTTAAGATTTCTTTTTAAAGGCCCTTGTGTGTATAGACTCTGAAAGGTAAACAAAACCTCATGAGTAGTGAAAGCAACATACTTGTTCTTTAACAAATACAAATAACCTACACAAACACATTTGATTTCCTATGCGATTTGGTATGAGAAATGTCAAAAAATGGCCACCATGCTCAGATCCTACGCAACACATTGTTTGATCTATTTACCTGAAGACTTGTGATTTCAAAACAAATCTTAGCACCATTTTGGTTAAGAAAAGACATAGAAGATCGTGAACATATAAGAGCTCCCCAATGACAATAAGCAGCTGGCAAATAGAGAAAGCAAACTAGCTTTGCATAAAGGAATTTAGGCACAAGGACATGAACTGTCACGACTATTTATCTTAATGTTCCCTTTGTACCTTTATCAACCCTCTCCAATCATTTAAAATACTTTTATCAGTTTAGTCTTTAAGCTAATCACACCCTTGTTCTGATTTCTAACACAAGCACAGCACTTGAGAAGATGTCTTATTAAGTGTTTCTTGTACCTGCATAAAATTTCCTGCAGAAATGTTCACTGTCTTTATATATTACACATTTCATGGATATTGGTTCAGTGACAGCCATGAATTATGAATATATAGCTCACTTTTTGGAAGACATGTTTTGACTCAATGAGGGTTTGGGGTGGATATCCTTATGTGCATGCTAATAAGACCGAGCTGATGGTTCTCTGGTCTGGAAAGAAGAGCTGCACCTCCACGGAAATGGATAAAGCATTCCTTGTTCATGCAAAATAAATACTTTGTGTAATTTTTCACTGGACACAGTTACTATTAGTTCTGATATTTGTGGGATTAGATTTTTTTTCCAATTTTGAGAGAAAGCTAGGATGTAGCTACATCAATGCATTTTTATCATTGTTCTAAGAGGTTTTTACTTTCTAGTATTTCCTTCAAAGATACCTAAAGGGTTCCATGTCAGGCCCCTTGGTGCCTCAATGTGTTCAGCTTGACTTACTCTGCATGCAAAGCCCATCAGTGCAGTTCTTGGATTGCAGGACAAGGCCATCACAGTCCTTGCCCCCATTCTTGGGGGCTGGCGCTGTGCACTCCCTCCGGCGCCAGTGTGTGCATTCGGTCCCACAGGTAGACCATTTGCTCCATGAGGTCCACCTGCCATCCACTGCCATGAGAAAGGCAATGTCAGATTGGAGAGAGAAGTACAAAGGATAAAGAGAGCAGAGTTCAGCTCTAACACAGCATAACAACACGTGGATAAAAATACCCTACTGGAAGCATTCCATTATTTTAGCCTCTGGAGAGTGGATCCTTCTCTACATGTGTGTATTTGTTCCTTTCCAGCAAATCAAGAAAGACTAATGACACAGAGACAAAAGGTATCACCAGGTGGCTCCCCTTCATCCCTTCATGGGGAAGCTCCTTGCTACTGTTTTCAAAATTAGGGGGGTTCTATTTTCATTTAAGATTCCTTCATTAAAACTGTCATATAGACAGTGTAAGTAGGACTTGTATGGGAATTTGGAGAAAAGGAGGTACACTGGAGAAGAAACCTATTCTCTCTCCCCCCCCACTGTCCCCTCTCATCTCTCCACCCTCTCTGGTTCTCTCTCTCTCCCACTTCTCTTTCTCCTTCCTCTGCTTGTCACTCCATTCATTTTCCTTTGTCAGGTGACTTGGTTCTGCTATAACCGTACACCATGCCTTCTTTAAAGACTATATATATTATGCTATATATTATGTTCAACTTTTTATTTGATGATTCCATCCATTTATTTATTATGCTAACGCAATATTTAGGTTAGTCCTAATTTCTTGCCAGTGATGCAGGTCACATAGAATCCACTCACTTTTTCTTTGCTCTATATCAAACCAGTATACTGAAGCACTGGCTCACTACCACGCTTGATAAATTGATCAATACACTTTGAATTAGGAGTCAGTGCATGTAGCTATGATATAGGAGAATATGACAAATTCTGAAATTCTAAAACTAGCTGCTACATGTCAAAATTTATTCCAGAAATAATTGCTTTGAGTTCAGTGGAGGAAACTATTTTTGATACTTGAAAATCAACACTTGAGAATGTAACATGTAGATTATATTTTTCTCTCTAGTTGATTTCTCCCACTGATTTTTGACAAACATTCTATTAAAGGCTGACAAGTACAAAATTAAATAAAGAGAATAAAGGACAATATTTATCTTAACAATGAATTGACAACAAAATTACTAATCTAAACAGCACACTAAATGTATGGATTATTTCAAAAATAATTTTAGCTTCATTTCATGATGTGTTTTATGGCAAAGGTATTTTAATAGGTTTTAGATTTTGTTCTGTTTTTGGATACCATTAACTCCAATTGACCTAAAGTCAAGAGCTGGCAGCAATCTGAAATAGCACATGATGATGCTAAGAGCAGAGGAAGGCAATCTTGCTGTAGGAACCACTGCAAATAACTCACGAGACTGATGGCCAACATGTACAGATAATAAAGAGCTGGCTGCATTGTATTTTCAAATTCCATTATCTCGTGTGTCACAAAGCTTTGCCTTCCTTTTAATTCATTCCAAATGTTTTATTTGCCCTTGCCCAGAAAATGACATCACACATCAAATATTTCAGTATAAAACATCTTCTAAATTTCAATTCCAGTTAATTTCCCTGGTTTTCTGAAGATCAAGGTTTGTTATTTCTACCATGTGTGGTTTTCACTGCTGCTCAAATCCCTTGAGTTGTAGAACCTGCAATCTTGGCTCCAGCCTTCTCACTGAATAACACAGAAGGAATTGTATTTGCCTGTGCTCAGTCTCCTGTTTCACATCGCTTTGCATTTTGTTGCAGTTAAGAACTCTTACGGAAGATGGTACTTGACTGCTGAGCCAGGTAGTCATTGAATTACAATGGACTTTTATCAAGCTTATTACACATGGAGTTCAAGAATAGGCCCTTGTATTTATTTCTATGACATATCTCTAGAGCAGTGGGAGTCATGGAAGGAGAGACTGTTTACTTACCTGGGCATAAGGTAGTACAGGCTATTTTCTGCACACTCTGCCCTTCACAGAAGGCCCCACCGTTGAGCGGGGCTGGGTTGGTGCAGGTCCTTGTTCGCTTCTGAAACCCTCTTCCACAGCGGCTGTTACACACTGACCACTCTGTCCAGGTGGACCAGCCACCATTAACTAAGGGAAGGCAAACAATGTAGCTTGTGGTTAAACATGTGTGAGTATTCACACAGACACACAAACCACACACAACACAAACCATAAGTCTTCTACCAAATGACCATTATAAAACAACAAATCTCAAAACTCATAACCCATAACTCCACTGTGAACACCATCAATCCCATAAGGAGGGCCTAGTGAGGGCGGGGAGGAGGGAAATGATGGTGTCATTGCATGATGTATCTATACAAGGTTTCTAATTTTTTTAAAAAAATCAATGACAGGAGAAACCATTGATATCATTTTAGAATTTTGTTTTGTAGCTGAAGCATCTAGCCACAGAGATATTTAAAACTATTTACCAAGATTAACTCACTCAGAAAAAAATAAATAAGGACTATATTCTTTTTTTCCTTGGCTGGTATTCTTATAAATAATATCGCCTTACCTAGTGAAGTTTCAAAAATTATTTTGACAGCTTATCTCATAAAATAAATGTTTGCATCCTGATGCCAAGACTGCAAGTGGAAGGCTGGGAACTGAATAAAATCACTTTGAGTTTGGTTTTTAAAGATGATTATTTTTCTTTAGAATTTGCAAACTTCACAGCTTTTTAAGGAATTTTATTTACTTTTGCACACTAACACATGAACCTACTTACAGAATAATACCTGACAGTGTTGGAGTTTCAAACAAATTGACTGGCAATCTGCTTGTGTTGGCAAATGGCGGAGGTCTTTGAAATGGGTACCTACCTATTTGATGCCCAAAGGTGAACTATGATACTTGATGAAACTCTCAGGAGATGTAAAATTACAGGACCTATGTGCTAACACTGTTGCTCACTCTTCTCTTGATATCTAAAGTAATTCTATAATGTGATTCAATGCAATTATTATGAATATTACTAATTTTGGAGGTAGGGTCTTGATGTAGGTCAGGCTGACCTGGAATTCACTATGTAGTCTCAGGGTAGTCTTGAACTCATGGGTGCTTGGATTAAAGGTGTGCACCAGCATGCGTGGCTAAGCAATTATTTTAGTAAAGCAAATCCTAACAGAAGTTATTTGCTACTAGTCAAAACATGATGTAATGAGTATATGCATTTGCCTCCTTATAGTAGTAGGCAACACAAACCTTACACCTGTATAGGATTTTCCCCAAATAATTTTTTTTCTAGGAAATCTACTCAATGAGGAATAAACAGAAATGTCTTATATATGCATACACAAACAAAGGTATTTGTGAGAGTTTTTTTTAAATATAGACAAATAATTAGAAGCATCTGTAATTTAAAATATAGAAAAATATAGGATTTCTGTCATGTAACTGATTCTTTTGAAAATGACAGCATGGAAGGCCAACTAATAACTCATGAATATGTCAATGCTACTTATTATTTAGGTCAAAATAATATATGTTTATTCCATATATTGAAGTTCCATCTATTCATAGTAAGTGCCAGTAAAACATGGGATCTCTGGATAGCAGAATCAAGCATTTTTTTTCTGAGAGGACTTAGAATAAGAAATACTAACAACATGTTTTCACCCCCCGCCCTGGGACTTTTGGTAGGTCCACTCCATGAGGTCTGGGAATGCTTATTTTAAAAAACCAAGAAAAAGACAAGCAGATAGTTAATAGGCAGAGTTCCAAAAAGCAACTTAACATGCTCAGCTTTAGAAAATCCTCAAAGTCATAGTGTTGTCAGTATAAATTATTTGCTAGCATGCTGACAAGCTGATATTTATTTAGGGTTTTAGGAGACATTTACTGACCTGCTAAAACTTTAATGAGATATTCAAAAGCATCTCTACAGATACTGAATATATCCCTCTATTTTATAGGGAAAGAGACAAGGGTTCAGGAAGTTCGGGGTTAAACACAGTCAGCTAGTGGCAAATCTAGAACCTGTGGCTCACGATGCTTTAGTCTCTTGTGTTTGATGTTTCTTATAAACAATGCTTTCATTGCCTTTATGGCTACTGAAAGAGTGCTAGAGATAGGGACATGTTTGCATGTATATTAAATATCTTATAATACATCTATATACAGTTGCCTTTATTATTTATTTATGATTGGTACATCATAAATGTGATTGGGTGTCATTTTTACTTTCATTTTAAATGCTGTTAATCAAGTCTTTCAGGCAGTTTAGACAAAGATAAGAAGTAAGAAACAATTTATTGTGACTTAAGAAATGCAATTGCTTATAATTCAACAAAGCCATTATCTGGACTGGGAAATTAAACCCTAGAGTAATCAGATGATTTTTTAAAATGGAGTGCATCTGTCCTGTAGTTAAAGTGGCAGTTTTGCAGCATATCTATGCTCTGCTTTTAGAACAGCATGATGGTGTTTTTTTTTTTTTGACTCCTTACAGCCTCAGCACACCACTACAAGGGTACTGCCAGAAACCAAAGCTTTCATTTCTATATTTTTAGTTTTTTTCAGTTTGATGTGAAAATTAAGCAGATATTACATGGATCAACAGGTAAATAGCATGCAAACTCACTTAATATAAGGTTTTTAAATGCCATAGAAACTTTGTAAAGAAATAAAAGGCCAGAGTTGCCATTAGAAGTGAGCAGTTACGCAGTGAATTAGACTAAGTGGTAAGTATTGAAAAGGTTATTAAGAGTTGAAGAGTATTTGAATAAGTTCTATGTATAATTATCTTGATTTCAATTTCCCATTCTTAATGATGAAACTATTTTCCCTGGACTATATGGCAGATGATTTTTATATGGAAACTTCACCTCCTGCATTTAAGAGAAAGTCAGAGTGAACTTTCTGGACCTGCTATTTTTCAAGTGCCTTCAACCAGAAAAAAAATCAGTAAGCCAGAGGGCATTTTTATGGTATGATGATCTTAAGCCCTTCAGCACTAGCTACAGTAAATCCCAAGTTACTCACCAGTGACCCTCTCTCCTTAACTGGCCTTCAGAATCCAGGAACCCTGGGTAGCCCTGACCACTGAAGTGATGAGGTAGAGCTTCAGGAAGTTCTGAGTGGAGGCGAAACCTGGGCTTATCACTCAAGAGAAAAGCACACCTCCAAATAGCTCTATTGATCAGTTTTCCATGTGAATTAAGTCAGCACTATAAGTACACCCTAAGGGGAAAGCAACTATACCCCATCAAAGTGGAGTGTGAAACTGATTGGTATTTAAAGAGACTTGACAGGGATGGAGATGAGGAGATGGATGGGCAAGACAAGAGAGCAAGTGATAACAAGTCCTTTGATGTGGGGATGATGGCTTCTTGACCATGGCTGCCTTCATGTGGCTTTCTACGTGAGAGGAAGACATTCTGGGGGAGGTCAGGTTGTGCCGATGGGCTTGGGGAAAAAAATTGGTGCCGGCTCTCCTGAGGATTCATCACCAGTGTCCTGAGCCTCAGCCCCAGCAGTATCAGTGGGCAGCCTTAAGCATCTTCCCTCCAGAACTTGACCTCGACCTATGTGCTGCAGGTTCTGGAGAGCCTTGGGGTCTGAGAAGGAGAAGACACTCAGGGGTGCATCCTGAAGCTGACAATGACTGGTGGATACTGAGTCTTGTCCTTCTGATGAGCAATGGGGATGCAATCAACCTCACTGACTGCAAGAGGCTGGGAGGAACAGCCATGAGGTTGAAAGGAGGTCACTGGCATGATGTTCTAAGTGCCAGCGAGGAAGTGCAGCTGACATAAGCTTGGCTGAGACCCTGTGAGCTCACTCACCATAGACGATGACCGTGGCTGTTGTGCTTTTCCTCTTGGCAACAATGTTTTTGGCGACACAAGTGTAATTGGCAGTGTCTGAGAGGCGGGCCTGTTTGATGATGAGGTTGTGATCAATGGTAATATAAAAATTCCGATCTTCCACAGGATCGATTATGTCTTCATTTTTTAACCATTCCACCTAAATGCATAAGGAAAATAAGTGAATCGTGGGATGAACCCTGGTGTGGCTATTTGCTCTATCTTGATTTTGTAATGTGTGTAAAATTGTGCCATGGTATGAACGGCTGCCAGCCAGGGGAAAGTAACTTTCTGGGGTCATATTAAGTATCACTCAGCTGCCAAGCAGGCTGATTCTGTCTGTACTACATTTTTCTCAAATGTCAATGAACTGGTTAGGAAATACAGTGTTCAAGTTCTTTTCACTTTGCCCCGCAGGCAGGAATGGGAAATGAGCTCTGCCAAGTTCAGAACCCAATCAAAAATAATAGGCGTAGCTTTTCAAACCAAACCCAAACCTTTTGCCATTTGATTTGTTTATTCTTGGTAACTTACCTGCTGCTTTACAGAAAATAACATAAGACTATTTAAAAAGCATTTTGAATATCACGGAGCTCTAATAAAACATTTGAATGATTTACCTGTAGCCTCACTGCAACATATGGATTAAATTTCCCTGAAAACAAGGATTTTAAATTGTAGCCAAGCACATATTTGGAGATGCATCTAAGCCAAAATATTTTGGGGTTATGTTTCTTTACCAACCCTTGATATGCTCCAAATAGCATATAAGTCACACTCAGATCCCATTTTGTGTACATTTTGCAATATTCACAGCTTTGGCTCCTGCTCTGTGGGAACCTGACCTAAGACATGCCCATTCAAAGCTATCAAACTATCGTTTCCTGTGCAAATGATATCAACAATGGTGACGTTATCCTGGCCAAAGAAAAGATGGGAAATATTCCTGCACAATCTGTTCTCTGGAGGCTAAACTGTTTCTTATCCTGGCAATAGCTTTTATATTTTTTCCCTTGTGAACAGGTTTGTTTCCATAAATCAAAACAACATTGATATTTAACCCAGTTAAACTTTTCTTTTGCACTATTGTAAATATGGATACAAGTAACCTTTCATTGAAAGGAGTCAATATTGTTGCCATTTTCAAAATCTTAAGGAACCTCTCCTGCTCTGTAAGAGATTAGAAATTAATCTCTAAATCTATCAATGAGCTTGACAAGACATAGTTCTAAGTTTACTTCTGAGACAGGGACTCTCAACAATGTTTCCCGAATCTTTAGAAGAGAGGCCAAGCATTTCCTTTAAAAGGAAAAACAAAAATCAACCACCATCCTGAACAACAGCAATAGATAAGGATGTAGGTTAGAGCAACTATTTGTAATGACATATGTTACAATTTAGTCACACATTCTTGATATCTGCACTAATGGTAGTAAGAAAGATAAAAGAATCTACCTAAAACAGAAGAGTTTAAAATATAAATTTTGTTGTCAAGACCACACATTCTGCTAGTGAAATGCTGGGATATATCCAATATAAACAATCATATCCACTGGACCTAGGTTGACTTTCTCAGACTTTAGTCCATGTGCCCTATTATGATATTGGTGAAAGTGCACAAGAGAAGACACCAACCATATATTATGAGAAATCTGACAATAACTGAGAGCTAATATTAATACTTTAACATCTGCCTAGGTTATCTGTGCCATCTTAAAGAAAGCCTTTTGCTTACAGAAGGCATGAGTGGACTCCATTCCACTGGCGTTGGACCCCTTCTGCCTTTATGCCCAGCCCAAGAATCATCTCCTGTTACTCATCCTTGAATTGCACCCCTCATACTTGGCCTGGAAGTGCATATGAGTTCACAACTTTTCTTACAATCTCCCTTCCTGGCACTGTCCAATGGGTACAGAAAATAATCCCTGTCCAACCAGGCCAGATCTAAATTGAAATTCCCTGAAGTTGGTCTGTGAGGTCAAGCAGAAGCTTTATACTGAGACTTTGCCTGAATTTATGTTGTTACTTGTCTTCATTCTTTCCTGCTTGCCTTGCCCACTTTACAGGCTCTTTTGGGAGAGCTTTCTTAATAAACGACTTCACTCAGCCCTTTGACTTATGGTTGACTTCTGGAGAAACCAACATAAGTTGTGGCTGCTCCAAAGATGACTCTTCTTTATAAATTTATACCTGGTTCTCAATGGTGACACTATCATGATCATAACTGACATAAAATTATCTTGATGGTTATTATAAACCACCAAATTGAAATGTTTTATTACATGTACATGGCTGACAAAAATTTTTCAAGAGACACACATGATTACTGAATGCATAACCTTTTTGTTTTCATAAACAATACCACATTTTGCTTCAGTGTCTCTCTGAGTGTTGGAGCATTGATTATGTTCTGAGCCTCCAAGACCTGAGAAGACCCTAAATGCTGGGGATACCCGAGGGCCTTGAGGAGAGACAATGCCCTTTTCCTCAACGGAGCGTGATCACAGAAGCTCTTTCCTAGGTTGGTTTGGATACTTTCTTCTGAATGTATGAATGGCATGGCCATTTCTAAAGCAAGAAAATATGGCAGGGATGAGCAGGGTGAAGCCTCCTCTAATATGCTGTGAGAACTTACAATTACCTGCTTTTCTGAACCAACCACTGTGTCTCAGCCTCTGCTTTGAGACCTCACAGGTTCCCAGGACCTTACACCCAGGCAGCAAACTCCTACGAAATAGCATTCTCCTTTGAGATTGCTTGCCTCTCCCATTCCCTACTTGACCTTGAACCTTTCAACATCTGTGTTTTGTATGGAGTCTTCTCATGGGGAAAACGCTTGATTTGCTTATTCTAACAAATTCCGAGTCTGGGCTTTGGGGGAACATCCTTTTTCCATGTTGTTATTGCACACCTACTCCTTCCGCATCTCTGCTTTCAGTCTCACACCTGTGCATATGACTTGATGCCTACATTCTCCCTGTCTCATCTATGGACCTCTGGGATTTTCCATCACACTTTCTAATTGCATAAATATAGAGATGGCACTCCCAACAATGACGCCTCTTTCCAAGATCTGCCTTTCTGTAATAATCTTGGCTTTTAAGGTCCCACACATAATATTGTTGGAGGTTTTCTAACCTTGGCTTCACAATAGGATAACATGGAGAAGGTTCATAACATATCAGGTCAACACGTGAAATCCTTCCCTTTCAAATCTGGATTCCCTATTCTAAAGAGGTCTAGCACCAGTACTTTTTAAAATCTGCCCCAGGAGTTGATTTACTGTAGACTGTTAGATTATGAACCTTCAAAATGAGATCCTTGGGTTGAAAGTATCTTCATCATTCAGGGAGTGTGACAAACTCTCCTTTAGCCCAGCTAGACTTCCCAAATCAAAGACCACATCTGATAGCCGGTGTGAAGGCAGAAGTAGGAGGATCACCATGAGTTCAAGGCCACCTTGAGCATACCTAGTGAATTCCAGGTCAGCCTGGGCTAGAGTGAGACCCTACCTCGAGAAAAGAAAAAAATTAAATGAAAGACATCCTACCAAGAACTTTGTGGGTTCAATGTGCTCTGGGAAGTTTCGGAGGCACTGGTTTGCATCTTGCCCTTACCAGCAAGCAACTGGTACTTCTTTATAGACACCGTTTCTAACATCCTTTCTGTTTATCATTCTGTGCCCTTTTCTTCATGAACCCTTGTTCAACAAAACATCACCAAGTCCTATAAGTTGTTCTGTTTGTCAAATTTATTTCTCAGTCTTATATACCACCTTTTCATTTGTTGCTAATTGTAACTTCCAGGTTCTACTCTTATGACCAATCCTTCTGTTCCCCTCCCAGCTCTCATTCCTCTTTCACTTCCAGGAGCCTGTTGCCCTCTACACTTCTGTCTTGAAGGGGACAGTGACAGATATGATGCTGCATCTTGGATGGACTTACGTGAACCTCATGGAAATAACACACAGGGGCCCTCAGTCCTGTGAGGTCTCATTTTAGTTTCAACATTGACTCCCTCTCTCATTCTCCTTGACAAACTCCCTTGCATTTTGCTCTTTCTACTTAAACATTGCCTCCCTTCTGTCTTGACTTTCAGATAATGGCCAACACTGTGTCACTGAGGTAACTGACAATCAACCCTATCACACACTTGACACCTAGAGAGCTCTATGATCGCCTACTCATCACTCTGACTGGTACTCTCCACCCCATTCCCACCGTCTTCTTCACAGGAAATCCCAGGAATTCCTTGTCTCTTGTATGCCAGTCAATTATCCCTCTATCCTGACATGTTCATAAGCATCATCATGCTCTTGTTTTTTACAGCTAAAATCAACATCCTCTATTTCTGCCTCAATTCATCCCAGCCTTCCTCTGCTCACCATGCAGGAGTCTTTGGGCGAGTGATTTAAATTCACAATGTTCACTCTCTGCCCTTTTCATCTCTTCTGACTTCATTCCTATCTTCCTCCACCTCCACCTTCTCCAGAATGTTCCTCTGCTGTGACTTTTTCAGTGCACTGATGAAATTTAATGTTCACCATACTTACTCGTCATGTGACCACAGTGTTCCCACTCTGATTCTCACTTGCTGTTTCTGGACATGTATATTCCAGACTTGTGTCCCAGCTCATTCCTTCCCATAGCTTCCTTGGACTAACATGCACCCTTTGGGTCAGTCTTGGATCTCTCCTTTTATTTTTCGTACCCAGATTCACTTTCTTGGTGAGCTCATACCATCTAAGTGGACGACTCCTAAATTTATCTCCAGTCCAGGCTCCACCCTTGAACTCTGGACTCATATATCCAACTGCCTTCTTGTGACTCCACTTGGTTGTCTGATGAAACCTCTCAGCCTTTTTATGCCTTCTGCTCCCCAGCCTGTAGCTACTTCAACAAATCCTCCGCCTGAGCCCTCACTCCATGCTTCCTCTCTCTGCACATCCATTCTTGAGCAGTTCATTAGGAATCTGACCCCTTTTCATCTTGTCATTACCAATTCCTTCCAGATCCAGGGCACACTATTTCTCTCCTGGACTTTTGCAAGACATTTGCGTCTTCATTTTCACTTTCCCCTTTGGTCCTCAACACTTTTTTATCAACACAATAGCTTGGGTGACCTATTTACCCCCCAAAACATGTGACACTGTAACTCCAACCTCCCAATCACCTGTCAGCTCACTCAGAGTAAGTGTCAAGATCCTTACAATGACCTGTCTGTAAGACCCTGAATTGACAGGGCCCCTTCTTTCTCTCTTCTTTGTCACTGTTTCAGCATGCAGATCCCTTCGGATGTCTCCACCCACTTCAGGTGCTGCTTGTTTCTGACTCTGCATCTGTGTGGAACAGCCTTCCTCCTTCACACTGCTCAGGCTTCACACTTTGAGTGATTTCCCTCAGCCCTTGAAACTGCAGCTTATGTCTGTCTACACCTGCTACCTTCCTAACCTTTACTTTCTCCATAGAGCTTCTCAATATCTCATTGATTAAATTTTACTAATTACATTTATTAGATTTTAGTATTCCCCCCCCCCAAAAAAAAAATCTATGTTCTTTGGATTTTTGGTCTGGTTTTTCTTGCTGCTTTGAGAGAAGGTTTCACTATGCTTTCCAGGCTAGCTCTGAACTCATAACCCTCCTGAAACAGCCTCTTCAGCACTGGGATTGCAGACATGTGCTACCATGCCTGGTTTGTCAGTCTTCTTTCCACCACTGTGTCTTCACGGGACCAGTGAAGTGTGTACTCACTGCTTAGAATTCCTAGTGCACGAGTAAGACACATAGTGGAGTGAAATAGGCGATATTCATTTTTAGACCTCTATAAAGCTGATACTTTGCAAGAATTTATATTAAATATATTTATCAAGGACCATCCCTCAAAGAAACTTTACATTTATTTATTTTTATTACTATGTGTGTGTGTGAGAGAGAGAAAGATAAAGAGAGAGAGAAAGAGAGAGAGAAAGAGAGAGAAAGAGAGAGAGAGGATGTGTGGAAGTCACTGGACAACTTCTGCTCAGGATTCTTACTCTCTCTTCATTACTATGTGTGCCTTGATCTTCAGGGGGCATTCTCCCATTTTACCTCCTTTTCGCTGTCAGCATCAGTGTTCTGGGATTTCATAAGCCCACCACAGCTTCTGGCTTTTTTAAAGGGGGTCTTGGAATTAAAGTCAGGTACTGCAGTTTTAGTGGCAAACAATTTATCAAATGAACCATCTCCCCAGACCACAAATTTTAATTGTTAACCACCAGAGATCTTATGATCTCACCTCAAGTATACAAATTCTGTAAAAGACAAAGAAGTCTGTGGTTATGCAGCTCTCTATGTAAATGGAGAACCTGCACAGGGGAATGCAGCAGACTAGAGGGACAGCAGACTCCCATGTGAGGGTAGAGGTAAACTGAGGCTAAAATAAATGAAAGAGGACATTTGATGGTGAAACATCTGAACTCATTTCTCATGAAGTTATTCAGATGGTTTTGGAGACAAAAGAGGAACATGGAGGTGATGAGGACACTTGGGGCTGAACACATAGCAGGTGCTTAGGCACAGGCTGCAGAAGCTCTTGGGGGAGCTTGCACCCTGGACAGTATAGGGGGTGCAGCAAGGATGGAGAAGTTAGCTTTCAGGAAATCCCAGGGACTCCCATGCTGTGCTAACACATATGACCTTTACCCACTGTTCCTGTGGTCAGGTGAAGGGGCAGGAGGTGAGAAGTATTGCAATGCTTTGGTGTGAGAACAGTTGTTTCAGGGTAGATGAGAGGAAGGCATTTTGGAGGCTACAAATCAGTTAGCAAGCTTGCTGTAGTCTAGCTGAAAGACCCCCATGGCCAAGTTAAAGCAGTGGCAAGGGATATGATGAAGATAGGAATGGATTCAGAGGGTAAGGAAAAGATGGAGGAGTTGATGGTATGTGGGAAAAAGCCACAAGAGAGACTATGCAGTTTCTGGCCTGGTGGTTTGTGTGTGAAACAGGGTGGGTGTACAGGAGGTAGGAAAGATTTCAACAAATGGCTAATACTCTCCTAAGAAAATATTCAATATCTTTAATGACCAGGGAAATGCAAATTAAAACATCTATGAGATTCCTCCTTACTCCAGATGGGATGGCAATCATTAAAAAATCTGACATTAGATATTGGCAAGGGTTCATTCACTGCTGGTGGGGTACACCCTTATACAACCACTATCAAAATCAATATGAAAACTCTTGGAAAAGACAAAAATACAGCTACCAACTCACCCAGATATTCCTCTTCTGGGCATCTACCCTAAAGGCTCCTCTTTCAAAACTGAGACACTTGTTTATAGCTGCTCAATTCACACTAGCTAAAAAGTGGAATCAACCCAGATGCCCATCACTGGACAAATGGATATCAAAGTTGTGGTACATATACACCATGGAATTCTACCCATCGGTAAGGAAAAATGACTTAATGAAATTTTCAGGGAAATGGATGGACTTGGAACAGATTATACTCATTGAACTCACATAAGCAGAGAAAGACAAATGTTCTCCCTCATCTGTGGTTCCTACCAGGAACAGTTTGAGTGCAAAGATATCTGACCTGCAACTCAAGGGACATATAGTAGGGATAAAGTGTTTGGTGTTTGGGGTCAAGGAAGGGCAGGGGGCAGAGGGAGGGAGAGATATAAAAAAACCTAAATCTAAAATGAATTGGTACCAGAGAATCCTGACTCCTGGACTTTTTTTTTAAGCAGGCTAAAAGATATGACCCTCTAAGGTAATATGGGATATCCTCTGGTAAGAAGGGCCCTGAAGAGGGTGGGATGAAGCCTAAGCCTAAAACATTTGGCTAAGGCTTAGAACTCCAATTGCTAGAAACCGGTTTCTACCCACATTGAGCTATTGATTGGAGAGACCTATGTAATCCCCCAAACAAGCCCTTGTTTACCTGCCACAGGCCACAGGGAAAAGATAAGACCCTATTTCTGAAGACACCACAAGCTGCCAACACACAGCATCATTAGACCCGGCTGGAACTTGAAGGGAAGCCAGTTCCCAGATGATCAGCCCACATAGTGCTGCAAAGTGTTACATGAGCTGCAGGGGAAATAGGCCAACCATGTTGGAGGAAAACAGGGGACAGTGCTGTACAATAGCAACCAGCATGACAAGATGTACCCACCTGTGAAATAATGATATCTCACCTAGGTGTGTAACCAAGGGCTCTCTGATTGGCAAAGAGATCTGTTCAATGGCAAAAAACAAACAAACAAACAAACAAACAAACAAACCTCAGAGCTGGAATTGGGACCCCAGCCAAACTCCTATGGAGACCAAGAATCGGGACTCCAAGGAAAAGATTCCACTAACCAGGGCCTAAAGAGAAGATGCATCTGCCATAATTTCTCCCAACTAGCAAGGCTTATCCCATGCTGATCTGACTCTCTGTTGGAGAATCTGTTTTATATATATCAGAAGGCAGTGAGACCAAGGACAACCTAATTGTACCAACAAGACCAGAAATAATAGCTGACTCCCTGGCAGGAGATGAAGCACTCCTTGCATATCAGCTAGGGCCCAGGTGAGACCACAGAGGAATTCGCAGATGAGCAAGAGTGCTCCTTCCACAGTGAGTCCTACAACCTGCATCAGGGTGATAGAAACAGACACTGAAGATACTCAAAACATACCAAAGCAGAAATCCAGAAGCTTCTAAGACCTCAACATTATAATGGACTTAAAACATACCCATTAAGACCCAGGGAATATTGTGGAAGAGAGGTCAGAAAGATTGTAAGAGCCAAAGGTAGGTTGGAATATCCAGAGGCTTTAACCCCACCTCTTGCCCCCAATGACTGCTGCTCTCACAACTCATAGCCTACAACCTCACAGTGCATAGCAGTATTCCTACTGTGGAGTACCCTCAATGGAAGGAAGGCAAGAAGGAGGGAAACAGTGGTACCAACACACGACTTGTTCATACAAAGTTTCTTCTTAATTAATTTAAAAATTTGATCCTGATTGGATTGATGTTGCAGAGAATTCATGTAGTAGAACATGATTTAGGCAATAGCTGAATTGTCCAAAATTTCAATTGTTCTCTGGAATACAGTGAGTTTTGCATCTCTTGGAACAAGTCTGGTGACTTTTGCTTCTCTTTCATCATGTTATCTTAACATATAGAGCGTATATGATGGTAAATAGCGACAAAAAGATATTTATAGTGCAAATAGGCAGAAAGAATAATTACTATTTGGCTTAGAGAAGAAAGGTTAAGGCATTCATGAAAACTTGAGCAAAGTGTGTGGAAGAGAAAATGTATGAGAGTAATTCTGATTTGTTAGATTCAAAACATATATGTCTGTCTCATGTACCAAGGCAAGAATCAACAGAACTGGAGACTTCCATTGGAAGGAATTCCTCAGTGCATGGAATTCCTCGTATACATTCTGTATAAAATTATCATGTGAATACATAACCCTTTGTGCTAGATTTTATCATATTGAGTAAGAATTAATGGTTACAGTGGTATTATTCATAATGGAATCTTGGTTCATCAAGTGTTAATACCTGCTGTAGTTTATAATTCTGTTCATATTTGGGTCATTTCGATCCTTTCTGTTTATTTTTTTCCTTCATCTTTCCCACTTAGTGAAGTGATTTATACTAGAGAGAACTCTTTCTGAGCTAGTTATTTTTAGCTATGTATAAAACAGCCAAGAAGAGAGAAAAATAAAGCTCATAAAACAATAAAAGATTTTCCCCATAAACCATGTTTGGTCATGGCTGCAGTAATGCCAAGAATCATTCGGTTTCTGCTCCTCTAGCTCAGCAATTGCAACCTTTGCAGAAATTTGGTGGTATGTTCGATATAATTGAAACAAGTATTTTATAAGCATGAGACTTTATTAACCAGTAATAAGAACAATTACAAGGCAATATTATTCTGCATATTCTGCTGTTTGGTATTGAGCAACTTTATTGTAGAATCTTCCTTGCAGAAGAGTCTCCTAAACTCCTAAATAAGAGGGGGTGCTATTTACTGCACAGGTTCAAAACTAAGCTTGGTCATTTGAAGTTATTTATGTCCTTCTAAAAATTACTTTCTTATCTCCTATATACATCAGGCTACCTGTTTATTAAATAACAATAATTGTAGAACTTATTTCATAATGTTTATAGACTAAATGAGATGATATACATAAGCCATTGTGCCTAGCATACAGGTAAATACACCAAAATCATTGTCATTCAGTTAAGTATATGTTAAGGAGTTGGAACAAAGCCAACAATAAAGAAAGAGTGTTAATCTAAGAACTAAGAGAAATATTTTCACATCTGAGTTTTTTAGCTTTCACTGACATTTCTACTGCACCAAGCACCCCCCACACTTTACCTACAGCAAAACTCATGTTGTAGAAGTATAAACATGAGTGCCAAACAGACAAGTCTATATATGCTAACCCAGGTGGATATTTTCATTTATACTCCATGAATCCATAATTCTAGAGATGTCCTTAGCATGTTGTTCCTCCTTATGTTCTTCTGCAGCTATTTCCATCACTTACTTTTACAGAAGGTCAAAGAGATCTTACAAAAGGCTTCCTGTACCATTTGCTGATTCTATGATTTCAAGCATGACACATAACATTGTGATGATGAGGTTTTGTTGTCAACTTGGATCTTTCTAATTATCTTGGGTAGGTCTCTGAGGATGTTTGCAGGAAGGCAGCCTCTCAGTAAGGGGCAGTATGTAAAGAAGCTCAAAGAAGCTAGAAGTAAACATCCTTTCCTGTGTGGGCAGTGTAGGAAGGAAATTCCAGAGACTCAGGAAGCCATTAAGTCTGGGAAAGGGTTGTAAGACCCCACCCTAAGGCTATATAAAGGAGAAAAATTTCTCTCCTTGGCCCTCCTGCCTGTTTGCTATTCTGTGTGTATGGTACTGGTGATGGGTTTTTCCTCTCTCTCTCAGGCCTGTGAAAGAGGGCCAGCTTCTTTTGCTGTTACAGAACTTCCCCTCAATCTGTAGTTTCAATAAATACTTTCCTCCCACAAATTGTGCCTGGTTTAAAGATTCATCCCAGCAGCGTGTGGCTGACTATGACAATCATTAATCCTTATTTTTCCATACCATTATCTGTCCTACCTTCTTCATGAGGTTCTCCTGATATATGAGAAGTCTAATGCATATAAAAACACTAGTGATGACTGTTACACATTTTGAGCTGATATATTATGATTATCCTTCCACAGAGAAAATAATCTATTCTAGGATCATATATACTCATGTTTTTATTTTAATAAATTTGATTAGAGGTTAGGATTTGTTTTTTAATCACAGAAGACTGCTATGGATGTCTAGCAAAATATTTTCAATAGCTACATATTTTTTAGCCAAATGGCATTACAGTAAAATCTATTCATTGCCTACTTGCACATAGATGGATGCTATATTTGATCATGTTAAAATCTCTGTGGCAAGTATGTTGAACAAGAACATGATATAGTACTATAATGAACAGTTTTTTCATCGCAAGTCCTTGTTCAACATTTAGTCAAAGAAAGACAAACAAAAATAAGGTTATACTGTTCTAAGTGAAAGTGTTAGCAAATAGAAAAGAGAGTTTATTCAGAAGACATTATGTAAAGTTTTGTATACCACTCCAAAAATCATTTCCAATTCCATGTTGCCGAAATCACCCTGAGAAATTATGATTATTGGTGTCTTCATGTTCCTTTATTTCTTGGGCCTTTCACGCTGTCGTGTCATTAGCAAAGTCATCAATTTTCTGCAGTCCCCTTAATCTGAGTACATGATACACTCCCCCTCTCTTTTCCCTAATAAACCAAATAGGTCAAAAGATATAAACCCCTTTCCAATGTTCCTTTTTTTCTTCTGAGTCCAAAGTAACTCACACATGCCTATATGCCTTCTATCCCAAAAGCAAACTAACAAGAAATTGCCCCCTGCCCCCCTGCCCTTGTCAGGTAAGCTTCAGCTTTCTTTAGGAGTTAGAAAGTTCTTAGTTTCCTTCTGTTCACCTGCAAATTGCTCTTCAGTTGACTGTTATTGAATTCATACCCTTCACTCTTGTGGTCTCCTTATTATCCAAAGGCAAAGGTAGGCATCTTCTAGTTCTTGGCCCACCTGAAAATGCTGTGACTGAATTGGCCTGAAGAAGGGCCAGGCATCTTGATTTTTAAAAGCTTCAAAAGCGTTTCCCTCCCATGTTGGAGAGCAGCAGGTTCTTGTGCTTGCCAGTCACCTATTCACTTTGAGTTGATATCTCTAAAGCCATCTTAAGTGATGGAGTCAGAAAACCCCTGAAGTTTAGCTGAATTTCTCTTTTATGTTCCAAAATTCTAAGACAATCATTATTTCCTGAAGTGAGTGCAAAGAACAATACAAAAGGAAATAAAATGTCCTCAGTGTGCCTTTAAAAAATTGCTAAGATATTATAACCCTTCCCTTTTAAAATACATGACTTTTCCCAAAAGTTATTTGTGTCTGGCTTCATTACTGGGTTACCTAATGAAAATCAATGGAATAAAGCCACATGCAAGATCTGTATTATAGAGCTTTTTTGTTTTTAAATTTATTTGCAAAAAGGGAAGAAGGGGAGGGAGAGGAAGGGAGGGAGACAGACAGAGAGAGAGAGAGAGAGAGAGAGAGAGAGAGAGAGAGAGAGAGAGAGAGAGAGAGAGAGAATGGGTACACCAGGGACTCTAGCCACTGTTAATGGACTTCAGATGCACGCACTGCACCACTTTGTGCATCTGGCTTTATTTGAGTACTGTGGTCTTCAATATCACTCATTTTCATGCTTCCTTGAGACAGTCTGGCACTAAACTCAGAGTTGTTTTAGGTCAGACTGGTGACCAGTAAGCCCAGTGAGTCTCTGGTCTCTGTTCCCCATGGACTGGGGTTATAGGTATGCGTGGCCACACCCATCTATTTCACATGGGTGTAGGAGAATTAACTCAGGGTCAATCAGGACCTCTTCGGCCCATGTGCTGGCAGAACAACTGCTTTTACCTGCTTAGTCATCCCTGGACTCTGTGTCATTTTAATGAATCAAATGACAAATATTTACAGTCAGCAAAACTCTTCTGTTACAGGGGGACAAGGCACTTTAGGGTTGGATTTAACTGTTTACTTCAATTGTCCTGCAATCATAATCATAATCTGCAATCACAATCTGCACTTGTAGGTGAAGGACCATCCTTCCTGGGGTTGTAGGAGGATTTAATGAGATAATGATTTAGAGGCCTGTGGGATTAGGAACCATCAACAGACACAATCTCTTCCCTGGTGCTAAACTTTAACTCAAACAGAGGCTATCAGCATAATGCACTTTAAATAATGTTGACTCAATGTATTTTAGTATGTATATTAAGTATTTTCCTACCATTAAATTCCTGATATCATCAGGAAAAACAAACACTCAGAGAAATCAGCCTTTTAGATTACCTTTTAAGGAACATCATAGGCAGTGGTTTATAAATCCTCAATCAGTAAACTCTCATGGTGAGAGCAGGGTCCCCTGTTACAGGCAAAATTCCTTGTCTTATATGCCCCAGAAGAGATGTTACATTTCTTGCCTCTCTCCTTGAGGACAGGTCGCCAGCTTTTGCTGAGGGAGGATCAGATGTTCAGAAATCCCTCCAATACTTTGGTCACCCTGTTCATTTGATTGCTGTCAGCTGGCCTAGAGTTCTCAAAACACTAATGCAATTTTATTAATGATGATGAGTGATGCCCAATTTGATTATGATTTTAGGACTGAAACATATTGATCCCATATTGTTTCCTCCCAGAAAAGGTGCATAAAACTGCCATTTCTACTAGTGTGAGGTTTGATTTAATAAAGGTTTTTTTTTTTATGGCTCCAGGATGCATGGTTTTATAGTTTCACTGTTACTGGTATTTTATAAAAGTCAGAATCATTGGATACATGAGTACTGTCAGGGAAAGTGAGATTTTGCAGCTAACCATGGAGATCATTTTTCAAAGGCTCAGGCTTCTGTAACCTCTGAGAGGCTAGTGTAATATTCACAGTCCTCACATTTCAAAAACTCCCTATTCCCTATCCCCTAAATAGCTTGTTATTCACTTCATATTTAACTTTTGACTTATACCATCATCAAAGTTGGAAAAATGTATAAATCCCAATGGTTTATCCATTTATAGTGCATAATTAAATAGGGGATAAATGATAATCCTCAATTTAATCTTAATTTCCAGAACTCATTTTCTCA